>JALIZH010021676.1:65000-75252 GCA_030522465.1 Rhipicephalus appendiculatus
AAAGAAAACCTTGCTAATATATCATATAAGGGTCATTTCTGAAGGATATTTGGTCCCAGGATTCCAACAACATGTCGATAGAGACCTCCAAAATGACGAAAATCTGGACGCCGATTCTGAAATATACCTTTGTTCTCGTTTCGCGGCTATGTTTCAACACATGGTGACGACATGAGGTGCTGCAAGAAAACAATGCTTTATATCAGTCATGCCTGTCTACTCATGAATATACTTAAGAAAAAAAAAATGTGGAGTGAAGACAGTCATGTCCGGTTGCGGGCCGCAAATGAGAGCCTCGCGGGCCGCATGCGGCCCGCGGGCCGCGTGTTTGAGACCCCTGGTATATTGGGTGTGCATGCACGTGTTCGTGTCTTGCCGTGCGTAACGTGTCTGGACCAAGCGTCATTATTCTCTCGCGACTCATTAGATGGGTTATTCATCACTGTCACCATAAATCCAATTTTAACAAGTACAAATTTCCTGAATGTTCGAACAGATTTCCTGCATATGCCAGCAGGCTTCGATGGCACAAGCAGGCGCTCTGCATGCTACACCCCTGTCGCACGGGCACCCATGAACACCATTTTAATTTCTTGTTCATTACGTCGAGGAAGGAGCGGCTCGTGTCAGACTCTCGCGATTGCGCTAAGGGAGCTAAATAGATTTTTGTTTTTCAAAGGGGAGTTTGGTTATAGCCACTGACGGCTTAGAGGAGTCTCTTGTGCCTAGAAATGGGTGGTTAAGAAAAAAGGAAAACATTTTAGCCGTCATTGTTGTTACCGATAGAATAATAAATTTCAGTGAAATTAAATTTTGTTTCACTTCATAATCTACTCTTAACGCGTGTTTTGAAGATTTGATTGAGAGATGTGCCCATTAAGAAATGCAGCAATAAAAAAACATGCACATGCAATTTCCATGTAACTTTCAGAAGTGTTCGATGAGTGACATAGATGCTCCGTCATCCTAGCCAGTCACACCGACTTGTAGTACGGTCTTGTAGGTAAACACGTTGGCTCCCTTGTCGAGGCGGGTAGTCGAAGCGTGTAGCCTTATTGTCCTCCTTGCCTAAACGAAGACACGTAATAAACTTGAATCTCTGCGAACCAATGACCTCCTCTTTTCCCAACGCAAGCAAATCCGAGCTATCGTTCGGCATACTTGGTTTAAAGGCGTTCAACTAATGCGTATTTTAGTGCTATAACAATTATACGGACACTCTCGGTGGGTTTCTGCCGTCGCCGTCATGTTCCGTATAAAGTGCAAATCGATAACATATCCCCGCGTATCTTTATGTTCATCGTAAAAAACAGCGCGAAAACAAGGACGAGACAGAAGAAACAGGACTAGCGTGCTCTCATCTTTATGCTCTACGCGCGAGTACAAGCGCGCCAGCGCTGAAGACGAACGTGGCTGAAGCATGGTTGAAACGAGCCGGCCATCTCCGTGGCAGGAAGGCCGCATGCGGTAACATCCCTCCGCGTGCGAGGCCTGCCATCGGTTGCAACAAAAGCAGAGACGAACTGCCCCGTCCGTCTTTTGTTGGTCAAAGGAGCATGAAGGGGCACCGGTGGGGAGGGGCTGCGTCACTCGAGAAGAGACTGGGAACTTTGATCATAAGGGCGTGGTCGTGAGCGCTGGAGCGCTCGATATCTCGACAGACATCGCTAGACGGCTCGTATACTTTTGTACGTGCACGATCTGCTCTCATCACTTACTTCGCGTAAAGACGACGGACAGCACAAAAACCGCTTTCCTCCCTGGAGAGGCCTTATCCGCATACACGAGCATTTTACAGAGCTGTGCGATATCGGATCCAACAAAGCTAGCTCTTAACCTTATTTCGTATAACATTCTAATTTTTTTGCTATCACATTCACTGCTTCGCGCTTGCGCGGAAGCTTTCGTTTATTTTTTTTTTTTCGCCAGACGGATACCAACCATCTGCGTGAGCTCTCCCTAACGTGCTCTCGCATTAAAGAAAAAAAATAAAGGTAGAAGTGGTCGCAGTGAATTGATGCAAACGCAAGCGGTATCTTTAATTGAAGGAGGGATCGAGTTTGGATTTTGACTTTCCGCGTCACGAGAACCGAAATAATTGTTGTCAAGCCGCACGACCAGCACAAGGCATCTGCCACAGAGAGTTAACAGGCCCATGTCTGTCGGTTTCTTCGCTTTGTCCCCGTATTCTTTGCGCCGTGAATGTTTTTTCCACAGAGAGTTACATCGCTATAGACATGGTGTTAGTTCAGAAAAAACAATTAAAAGAACTTCTATAACGAAGGCAAGAGAAAGTTGGCCTTCGAACTGTTTGTTCTGCACGCCCATTTCGCCCGCGTCGACGAGCCATTTGCGGGGTTATACGACTCTCCGGCTGCGTGCCACACCCCACGCGCGGCGTCAGCCTTCATTATTACGGAATGCAATGACCCGGTGATCAATCCGCGTTGCGTCAATGTTGTGGTAGCCACCTGACCCGAAAATGCACCCGGAAATAAACGCTCTTCTCTCCCGTTGGCCAACGTATCGCAGGTGACAACAGTGACAGCATTCTGCCAGCTGGCCAATGCGGATCACCCGTAGGTTTCTAACATAGCGAAAGTTTAGTGCGAATCTTAATTCAGCGAGACCATGTGCCAACTTAACAATGCAATCACAATGCGCATAGGTCTGCCTGCAGGGGGCAGGGAGGGGACAGAAGGGGGGAGGTGGGGGGGGGGGGGGGGGGGGCGTTCCGTAATCATATAAGGGAAGCGTCAATTCTGCCCCCCAAATTTTACTCACTAGGTCCTTGCCCGTCATTCTTACACTGAAGTGTTATGGTAATGCTACTTCCGGACGATAATGGCTGCCTCTGGCCACTAATGTTCCATACTAAGAACAACTTTGCACCTCTTCTCCCAGAAAACCGAGAACAAAAGGCGGGCCGTTGTGAAAAGCACGTCACCGCTTTATTTTCATTCCTGTATCCCCTGTGGAGGCTGTTTTCCAAAGAAATAATAATAATAATATAACAGTTGCTTGGGCTTTAACATCCCAAAACCACGATATGACTATGAGGGACGCCGTAGTGGAGGGCTCCGGGAATTTCGACCACCTAGGGGCTCTTTAACGTACTGCACCTAAATCCAAGCACACGGGCTTCTAGCCTAACAACTCTCGTCTTGTTGTCTCTTATTGTCTTATTGTCTCCCATTGCCTCTTAGATTATTTTACTATCGTGTAACCTCCTCTCGTATATTAAACGTGTACGATGTTACTTCTTCTGCACTAATAACTGAAAATGAACTTGAAGCTTGAAACCCACGTTTTGAGCAAGCATATACATAATCTCGACCCCACTTGTCATCTGTCGGCGAGGGCAGCGTAGCGACTGCGGTACTGTTACGTCACAGCTGATGGCGAGGGAACACTGGCAGCTATCATGTGATTAGAGCAGGCTGGATGCTAGCGTAGTCGCCCGTTCCACGTAATCAGTAGCCCCCCCAACAAGGATGGCTGCACCCTGCAAACGATGAAAAATTCTTCTCCATACGGTCGGCAAAATCACGGGAACAGTAGATGGATTTTTTTTCTTGGTCTCTGGGTGAGCTCCGGGTGCCTGGCTACGGTACATTGTACTAAAAAAAACTATAAAAAATTTAGGAGCCCTTCCGTTATCGGGAGAATGGCATATAGCGAAGCATGACGTGTGCGCGCCTGACTTAATGTTTTTCTTTCTTTTCTTATTTCTTTCTATCATTATTTCTTTTTTGTCTGAACGGAAGCGAAGCCGGCTTAGTGCTGATATGGGGGGTGGCGTCTTTAAGTAGAAACATTCTAGCAGACTATGGGCCTAGCTGAGCATACATTGTGAACATGCGCTTACCCTCGCCCTGTTTGCAACTTGGCTCCGTTATATCGCGCTCGCCCACAGAAAAGTCGCCGCCGACGCACGGCAGAACATACTTGAGTGGCTCACTCCTAAAATTACAATTTGCGCAAACGCGTCTAATCCGTGCGGAGCATGCGCACTCTTAGCATTTCAGACCCTGGAAAGTTCTTTCTCGTCATCGGCGGCCTGAGGTGTCGCGATGAATGTGCATCGCCTAGGGAGCCTATTCGGACGGTCATCTAGGCTCCCTAGCATCGCCTTCCTCTAGCTTTCATTCCAACGTCCGCAAGGTGTTACGTGGCGCTACCGTCGAGCATGAAAAACATAGCCTCAAGATGGCTACAACATAGGCGTTCCTCATACGTTTACATTGCGAGGCTTAAGGAATGCGCTGTGTGACCAGATCCTTGCGTGCCATAGCAGCGGATTCACGAGGGGTACCTGCGGGTTTCTCTTGACGCAAGGATCGTGTGTTCTTGCCAAGCAGGGTGCTGCTATTGTGGACGACTGTGGTGCGTGATCCACTAGTGTTGAACGCTTTGAAAAAAGAGATTGACGACACACGGAATCCACTGCGCATCATGACGCGAGGCCGCCCTGATTCACCGACAAGAAACAACCTGCTTTTTTGTAAGTTGAACGCTCTATCCTGTTTGTTCGACGCAGGTCTATGGTGTTTAAGTTTGTTCAGGGGGTAGAAAGATGCCGCTCGTGCTCACCGTCAACATTCTCGAAGAATATAGACGAGAAGAATAAGCTAGTATTCCGTGCTTCGTTGAACGAAACAAGACATTCACTTTTTGCAGCACGTTAAAAAAAAAAAAAAAAAAGACTACAGGTGATAATCAAGTTCATCCAGGCCTAATACGAAAAGATAAGATCGACTATATCGACAAGCTTAAGGTTGCAGATATCTGCGAGGCAGCGGCGTAGCTAGGGGTGGCAGATCGCGCCCGTGCCCCCCCCCCCCCCTCCCCCCTGGAAATTTTTTTTTCGCATGGCATATAGAGTACAAAATGGCAACCGACCACATCTGCCTGCCCGGCCCCCCACTCTATATCAAAGAGGTGCCACCCCCCCTCCCCCTCCCCCCGAAAAAGATTTCTGCCTGCGCCCCTGCTGCGAGGTAATCATAACTGTACTACTTCGGTTTTTAATAGATACTCGCTTGTATATATATACGAACGGCTGTGACAGTGATGTGGCGTACCACTCAAGAGTGACGTAGTGTGACTGATTGTTTGTGTGCTGTCTTGTGTGGAGTGTTTCTCTCTCTCTCCTCTCCATCTTTTAATCTCCCCCATCCTGTTCCCGTGTGTAGGGTAGCAAACTGGTTAACCTAATGGCATTTCTCCTCTACTATTTCTTATTCTTTCCCATACGATGTAGTTATCACCAAATGCGTAATCGTCACGCCGAATAACTTTTCAGACACTGTTCTGTTAATTAATTTTGGCGTATTGAAACGTGCTCTCAACCTACGCGGGCGGTATTCTTTCCGTAATTTCCGGAATCTTTCCGTAATTTCGGTGTATTCGTTGGATCTGCTTCTTGGAGCGTGTATACAGTACTGTAGAACTGTCTCAAGTTATAAAAAGTGCCACCC
This sequence comes from Rhipicephalus appendiculatus, assembly GCA_030522465.1. Classification (NCBI taxonomy): domain Eukaryota; kingdom Metazoa; phylum Arthropoda; class Arachnida; order Ixodida; family Ixodidae; genus Rhipicephalus; species Rhipicephalus appendiculatus. The sequence continues at coordinate 70,481 of JALIZH010021676.1, forward strand.
GCATTAATTTCTTTTTTCTTTATAAAACTTCGTTTTCATAGACCATACATTAGCAAACCGTATCTCGCCCAGTCAGGATGCAGACCTCACGCGAGCCCCTCGCATGATAATTGAAACGTTTCGTGCGAGCACGTCCAATGTTTGCGTAGCCAGCGTATACGCTGGCTACGCAGACATAGTCCGTGTATTGTAAAGGTCAATGACCGCGCTTCTGCCTAAAGTACATAAGGGAAACGGGTCAACAACCTGCTGATCTTAAGTGTCGTAAACAACTTTCTGTGCATATACCTAATAGTACAGTGTTTTATGTCCGTGCAAAAGGACTTCCTGTGTATAAGATCACGAACAAGATAGGCATTCTGCTAGAATAGCAGTGTGGCCGTGCCGCGACCTCGCTACAAGCGCCTCAGTATGTCGACGGCGTCTACCCCTGTTTACAAATAAGGAATAGGTCTACACAGACCGCCGCGCTGGAACGCTACTTTTAGCATCGTAGGGTGGCCGCGATATACAAGAGAACTTGTATGTTTAGGAACACAAAAATAATGTACACGATTTACAGTACTATATGGATGTTTAGTGGGTACCTGGCTTTTACAGAGAGTGACGAATGGTGGCAAAGTGGGTACTTCGCAAGTTTATGATTATCTATGGTGTACTGGATACCTTGCAACTGAAGCTGTAGTAGTCGCCCCTAGAGAGTCCACAACAGATTCTAGAAAGGCCTATCCTTTCAGGCTTCGCTGTGACTGGGCTGCGTGTTCCGTGCAGACCTGGCGTTTTCTTTTTGTTTGTTTTCTTGCTAACGTTGAGGTTAATTTGCCACGTAGTGCCACACTTGCCAATTACTTATAAGGCGTCGTTTAGAGTGATGTGGTCTGCTCGAGAGTTAATTTCATGATGTGAACTTCACACACCTGCGAACGGCCTTACCTTTTTACATTTGTGTTATCTGGCAATTTGTTAACGGGTATTCAAGTGAAGACGGGGACCTGAATGCTACCTCGGTGTATGCCGGAAGTGACTTGAGCTACATTAAAAATAAAGGCAGAAGTGCAGGGTGAGATGGAAGCTTGCAAGATGCGAAAAATTCGTGAACGTGGGGATGTCACTGGGGCCGCCGTTTCCACAAGTGGACTTGTCTTTTTTTTCAAGATTTCAGTTGCCGTCACGAAGAACACAAGTCCACTTGTCGAAACGTCGGTTCCAGCGACATCACGCGTTCAAAAAATTTTTCATCTCTTGGGCTATATATGAAGCTTATTTGCGCATTTCAGAAGAAAAAAAGAAACGTCTACAAGTTTGAAGCTGCGTATTTAACGACAAAAAACAACGCGTATTCATGCAAAAAAAAAAAAAAAAAACAACTTCAAACTTCAGGACTCGGGGTACAGTCTTGGTAAAATATTTGCCTTGTGCAGGGGCGCCACGGACGCCTTTAGAAAAACAGGACGGGTAGAGGTACCGCATTTTCTCGAAAACAGTCAACGTCACGCGAGTGCTCAGTGGCTGCTTGCACTTCACGTTAGAGTGTCGTGCCTCGAGGCTTGGAGAGGTTGGTTCGAAAATCCCCGTTCTACATGTAATTACTAACGATAAATAATCGTTTAAAGCTTCAGACAAGAAGCAAGCACGCGAAGAGTTGCTTTCTTTCGTCTTCTTGAAATTGCTACAGGAGGAGGAGGAGGAGGAGGAGAAAAACAAGAGAGAAGGCAGGGAGGTTAACCAGGCACATGCCCGGTTGGCTACCCTACGCTGGGGGGAATGGGAAAGGGGAGCATAAAGATGAGAGAGAGAAAGGGAAGGCAAGGAGAGAAAAAAATGGTCAGTAACTGTGCTTACGTGTAGGTAGCTACAGGAGCACCAAAATCTGTTACGAGAGTATCATTAACATACTTGGCGTTCATGCATTTCAACGTGACGCACGTGGTGTTCCAGCGCGATATTGCACCAAGCTAAAGGGCAGCATCCAGTACAGCCTCTTGGGGGGGAGGGGGGGAGTTGAGCATATGTGAGCATAAGTATCACTCATTCATTACACATATATTATTATTATTATTATTATTATTATTATTATTATTATTATTATTATTATTATTATTATTATTATTATTATTATTATTATTAGTGATTTTTTATGGCGGAGATCATCAGACGCTATGCGTGGCCTGCGGTACAAAAAACCCACGTGACCTCAAGAAAAAATGGTCCCCGATTGTATCATTTAACGCATTACAAACTGTGCTCGACAAACGCTTTTGCCTTCAGCGTCACAGAGTGTGTATGACGCCGCATTTATTTCGTAGAAAATGCAAAGAAGAAAAGAGAAAAAGCTTATGAAACTTATACCTTTCGGTGCATGTTCAGGAACTCCAGATATGGAAAATGATTCCCATGTTCGCCGCTGTGGACGTGCCTGATAATTGTGTCGTGGTTTCGGCAGATTACCACTCGAGAACTCAAATGTAATTAAACATGACCGCTTATACCTCTTCATACGCCGTCAACAGTGTGCGAGTAGCCATTCTTCAGGCACTGAATGCGAACATGGAAGCAAACATGCCATTTTTTCTGAAACATTAGATAGATAGATAGATAGATAGATAGATAGATAGATAGATAGATAGATAGATAGGTAGGTAGGTAGGTAGGTAGACAGACAGACAGACAGACAGACAGACAGACAGACAGACGGACGGACGGACGGACGGACGGACGGACGGACGGACGGACGGACAGACAGACAGACAGACAGACAGACAGACAGACAGACAGACAGACAGACAGACAGACAGACAGACAGACAGACAGACAGACAGACAGACGGACGGACGGACGGACGGACGGACGGACGGACGGACGGACGGACGGACGGACGGACGGACGGACGGACGGACGGACGGACGGACGGACGGACGGACGGACGGACGGACGGACGGACGGACTGGACGGACGGACGGACAGACAGACAGACAGACAGACAGACAGACAGACAGACAGACAGACAGACAGACAGACAGACAGACAGACAGACAGACAGACAGACAGACAGACAGACAGACAGACAGACAGACAGACAGACAGACAGACAGACAGACAGACAGACAGACAGACAGACAGACAGACAGACAGACAGACAGACAGACAGACAGACAGACAGACAGACAGACAGACAGACAGACAGACAGACAGACAGACAGACAGACAGACAGACAGACAGACAGACAGACAGACAGACAGACAGACAGACAGACAGACAGACAGACAGACAGACAGACAGACAGACAGACAGACAGACAGACAGACAGACAGACAGACAGACAGACAGACAGACAGACAGACAGACAGACAGACAGACAGACAGACAGACAGACAGACAGACAGACAGACAGACAGACAGACAGACAGACAGACAGACAGACAGACAGACAGACAGACAGACGGGACGGGACAGGACAGGACGAATAACCGAGTGACGTCCGACGTATGCATCTGTACTCACACATGCGCGCGTGCACTGCAATCGGAACGAATACTTTAAGCTACAGTGGTGACTAAATAAACATAAAAAACGAAGCATGCAAAAATAAATAGCCTTGAATTCGATATAGTAGGGAGAAATATTGGTAAGGAAAACATGACTTCCAAGTGTGGGCAGCAGGTCACGTATGACACTGGGAAAGCGGGACTCGGAGAAGTACCACATTTTCCCGTCTACAGTGAGCGGCGAGTGTATAAAAGGTAAGTGGTTGTGAACATAATTAAACAGTTTGCTTTACATTATATTTTAGTTGAGAGAGGAAACGACGGAGAAAGAAGAATTGATTTTGGTTCCAAAAGATCCGAACGTGCAAGGGGCTTGACGATATAGTTTTCTTTGACCGTGTCAGGGATTCCAGCTCTTGCAAAATTAATAGAGATATTTATAACATCTGGAGTATTACGTGCCAAAACCACGATATGACTATGAGGCACGCCGCAGATGAGGGCTCCGGAAATTTCGACCATCAGGTGTTCTTTAACCTGCGCTACATCGCACAGTACAATTTGGAGAAGTAAGGAACAGTGCGAAAGAAAGAAAAACTAGAAAATATGAAGGTATATATTAAGACGAAAACAGCAAATAAGATTGTCAAATGAACAAGCAATATCAGGGAACTATAAAAAAAAATCACGCCATATCCACGAAGTGAATGATGAGTTGGCGAAGCTCCGGAGGTAATCTGGTAAACCGTCAATCCCCGTAAATTTTGCCCACTCGATCATTATACAAAGACCCTGACACACAAACGCGGGGTTCCTCATATATGACGTTAAGCTCAGGGGGAACGTTTGTTGTCGACGTTGCCGTTTTGCCTTTCGAGGGCGAGAGTGCGTTCACGATCGTTTTCATCCATGGCAGAAAGAAAATGTGTGGTCTGGAACGCGCTTATACTTCATGGTCATCAGCGTCATCGTCATCGTTATCGCGTGTAGTGGGTACATTCCACTATACTGGAACGCGCTGATTCTTCATGGTCATCAGGCGTCATCGTCATCTTTATCATGTGGAGTGAATACATCCCACTATACGTGGCTACCTACTACTACTACTACTACTACTACTACTACTACTACTACTACTACTACTACTACTACTACATACTACAGAGGAGGGACAGACCCACACCCTAAGGAGCTTCGCCCCTAAAAAAGCATGGGAGCAATGTAAGCTATAGTAGCATCACTACATCAGTTAGTTCCATCAATCATCATCATTTGTTATGTGGTGT
>JALIZH010021677.1:0-75000 GCA_030522465.1 Rhipicephalus appendiculatus
GTGTCGCTCACTGCAGTATCCGCGTTTCCTTACTCCGGCGTTTCGTTGCGCTACGCCAGGTTGGATGCTAAAGGAGTTAGCTGCTGACCTTACAGTCTAAGAACGAGTAAAAAATGTGTATTTTTGTTCCATAACCACAATCGTGATACAGTCGAAACCACTTACAACGATCCCGGCTTTAACAATATATCGGTTATAACAATGAGAAGCTGCTGCACCGTCAAATTTTGTACGTTTTCTATTGTGAAATAACCCGCTTAGAACAATGCCTGCATGCCGCATTATCGCTAATAACAATGGAATTTGGCTGTTGCATGTTCGTGCCGAAAGGTAATGGAACGCGAAATCAGTGAAAGTAAACAACAAAACAAGAAATTCAAGCTGCTGAACCCCCCACACACAACCCCAACGTCCCCCAGCGCCCCTTCGGATTCGCATTTTGCTTCACCGCATAGCGTGTTTGCATTGCGGCAAAGCTCACTTTTGAAATTCGCTGCTGCGTGGGTGCGGCGGTGGCTTCTGTTAATGCACGTCCATAAAGTTAAGCGCGGCACAGTGCCGCGCTTAACTTTATGAACATGTCACACCAACAAGGCCAACAATGTACCCTTGCTATGTTAATGCACTTTCGGACACGCAGTTTGAGTAAGAAGTTGACACTTGATAAGTTTTCAGCGTCCGGAACCTAAGGCGTTGTCATACATCGGCTCTATAGGGCTTGTGGCGGTTCCGCGAAAGTGTCCAAATTTTCAAACATGTCCGAAAAATCCGGCACCCTTGTCATCCTTATCACTGATGCTTATTGGCATATCGCACCCGATATTACAGTTTTCTCGCAGCTGCCTGCCGTCCCGTACTTGGGTTTTTTCGCGGAACCCGTTTATAGCAATTATCGGTTATAACAATGGAATTTTCGTGGCACTCGAGTATTGTTATAAGTGGGTTCGACTGTATATCTCGCGTGCATTTCCTTATATTATCGCCACGCGCCCGGCATTTCCAGGTCACGAACGGCATTCGCGTTATCAGCGTCGCATAGAAATATTGAAAAGACTATGGCGAGCGCCGTGTCTTCAAAAAAGAGGAAACGCAAGCTAGCCAGATTAAGATTATTGTTGTGGGGCAAAAATACGCACTTTTAACTCGATCTTTTCTTAGAATGTATTTGCTTAGTGCAACGGCCAGTTTGTTTTAATGGCATTGATAACTTCGTGCCGGCGGCGAAAATGTGACTTTTCTTTTTCTTTTGCAGATGATGCGTCGCTCCTCCCTGAGGCGCTTTATGCGCCAAGTCCGTCTCTGCTCCTCCAAGGCGGCCGAGGGCGGAGAACGAAGCTACAAGCTACTAGTCGTCGGTGGCGGCTCGGGCGGCATCGCCACGGCGGCGAAGTTCGCATCCAAGCTGGGCAAGGGAAAAGTCGGCGTGCTCGAGCCCCACGATGTAAGAACTGTTTTGGCCTGTCGAACAATCCGCGTACACACAAGTATCTGTAGTTGAAAGCTATGAAAGCTACGTGGCTACTGAGGATATTTATCAAGTCCTTAAACGACTTGAATTAGCGTAATATACGGTGATTACAAAACAGAACTAAAAGACGAATAAATGTACGACTAGTACGTACGGAACACCCGAGTTCCACAAGACGGCGAGAAGTATTGCTTCCTACCATGCGACCCGGTCGCCATACACTGAATCGCAGTAACTATGTTCTGTGCACTTCTTCCGCTCCCTAATGCTGAAGTTTTCACACAAAAAAGTGATAATAGGATATTTAAAAATGTGATCTAACATCTCCAACAAGATGTGAACACCTACAGAGAAAGACAGGGATGTGCAAACACGGATACTAGAAAAAAAGTCACGACAACACAAGGCGTGGTGTCGTGACTTCTTTCTTGTGTCCGTGTTCACGCGCCCTGCCTTTTAGAAGGAATACTTAACAACCAGCTCAGCTCTCTGTGATTCTAAACGCCACAGTGCCGGTATAGTTCCCAAGCCATCGTGTGGTGCATGTTGGTTTACCAATTAACCGACTGCTCAAGTGTCTTAAAGTCAATGTGCATTAAGGTGAATATTCACTTAGCCGAGCACCTCGTTTTGCGGCAGGTAATTATCTCATTTACGCAAGTAGTCAACATCTTCGGAAGACTTGGCTCATCTTTTCCATCACTCACGTGCTCCTGAACTGCGGGGTCACGAGGTGTGCAAAATAAAAGTATTCCTCGTTCCCGGTGTTTGTTTCTTCTTGATCTCAAGACGCACTGCTACCAACCCCTGTGGACGCTGGTCGGCGGTGGCATCAAGCAGGTGTCCAGCTCCTTCAAGCCGATGTCCGAAGTAATGCCCAGCCAGGCCGACTGGATAAAGGACGCGGCCGAGACCTTTGCGCCGCAGGAGAACACCGTGGTCACCAAGCATGGACTCAAGGTAAAGGGTTCGATACCCTCACATTAATGTGTAGCCTTTAAGGTGAAAGTGCACACTCTTTATTCGTGCACTCGACGACCTTGACGGCATAACATTGGATGGGGGCGAGATGACCGTGTGACTACACACACGCGAATAATGCGAAAAGCGCGTTTATTATTAAACATGAACAGAGAATGTGTACCAGCATGCAGAGATATGTGAGCACAGTGAGCAACTCCGCTTTTAAATGCGAATGCATTTCTTAGTCGGGCTATGTCAGGCATCCGGCGTTGTGCGGCGTTGTCCGGCGTTGTCTGCGCGCCGGCGGGTGTTATCTCTCCGCTCTCACTCCCTCTCCCATAGCAACAGCTGCGGGCGCGTGCGCTTATCCTCGCCCCTAGCGACCGAAGCATGTGGTGCGAGAGAGTGTAGGAGAGGGTAGGTGCAGTGCTTCGCCGTTCCTTCTCTCGCCGTTCGTTCTCTCTCCTCCCTGCGCCCCACTCTCCCGTCCGCTCGCGCCTCACTCTCGACCGTTCGCTGGCTGGGCGCAGGCGATGGCAGAAGTCGGTGTCGGCGCAAGAAATGCATTCGCATTTCCTCACGATTTCCTTCGGGGAGGGGGGGGGGGCATTTTTTTCCGTAATACTCGTGTACACTGAATGCGGCTGCAGTGAAATATGTAGTGAACGAACTTCTCTGGACCAAAGCGCCTATTCACACAATCTGCATTCTTTCTACAAGTAAAAAAAAATTACTTGCTCTTGCAATGTTGCGTGAAGTTGAAGAATGGCTCATCAGTGTGAAATAAGTGGGTATAGTCAGCTACAGGGCAATATTGTTAATGTGATTCTGAATAATGCCTTTTTTTCTGTAAGTCCTTTTTTTTTTTTTTTTTGCTAGCGTCCTACTGAAGCTGCATTTTTCATACAGTTAATGTGATCGTTTTCACCTGTGATTGGATAGCACAGCGTCAGATGTGCGCTGTTACTGCTATTTCTAATGTTCATAGCTTTAAATTATACTTCACTAGCTCAAATACCGACAAACAACGCGTTGCACATCTTCCAGATTCTGCTGCAGCAGCGCAGAGAAACTGCAATCGGAAGAAAGCATAGAGAGCCAAAATGGAGCCACCGCAAGCTGGCGAGCGGTTTATACTTTGCTGAGGAAAACCCTCGGTCGTGGTTCGTGTAACGTCGAGTGACGCTGCTTCGCATAATGAGATATGCGGTGCAGTATGATTTGACGTCACAGAAACATTTGTTATTCATTTTTGCTATTTCCACGCTTCTCTTCACGCTTCTTGGAGCTATTCGATAACACGATTTTCGGATGGCACGTTTAATTTCCCGGTTCCCGCAGAGATCGTATGAACAACATTCCTCTGTGCTGTGTTTGTTTTGCGAGAACAGTCAAATAGCGCGAAGGCTCGATGCATGTTGTGATGATGGAGTATTTTCATTTATTTAAATTTACGTATCCGTGCCCTTTTGACAACAAATTCGGTTTTTCTTTTTTTTTTGTGTGTGTGTGTGTGACTCTTTACTTGGCTACACTGTTTGTTAGCTCCGTTTTGTGGATTTTGTTGTTTTCTGGACATTGCTTTATGAATTGGCCAAACTCGTAAGCTTTGTCGTGCTTTTTTTTTTTTTTTTTTTTGCGCGTGAAGGGTTATTTCATGTTACTCATGCGTCCGTATACTTAAATGAACTAGTTGTCGTCGTCGTCGTCGTCGTCAAAATGTTACTGACGTAGTCAAACTGCGCCGAATGGTTGTTCATTAGGCTAAATTTCGCAAAATGTTTCCGTTGTTACTCTAACATATTAATATGAAAATAAGCTCGTCCGACGCGGTGGTGTAGCGGTTACGGTGCTCGGCTGCTGACCCAAAGGTCGCGGGTTCGATCCCGGCCGCTGCGGTCGCATTTCGATGGAGGCGAAATGGTAGAGGCCCGTGTACTGTGCGATGTCAGTGCACGTTAAAGAACACCAGGTGGTCAAAATTTCCGGAGGCCTCCACTACGGCGTCTCTCATAATCATATCGTGGTTTTGGGACGTAAAACCTCAGATATTAATATTATTATAAACTACGCACTTTAGAGAGCGAGTGACCTCAACAGACGGTAGAAAGTGTAAATTTAAGGGCTCGTTTGCTTTGTTAAACATAGTATTAATGAGAACTAACAGTCAATGATGCCAAGGAAAGTATAGAGGATGGTATTAGGAGTAATTGAAATGTAAATGTGAAGAATGAAAAGTTGACGAAAAGATAACTTGCCACCGGCAGGGACCGAACCTGCGACCTTCGAATATTGAGTTCTCATTAACTCATTAGACGGTGTACCACACACGTCTTACCTGTTTCATAGCTCTTGCATTTTTCTTCTTTTCTTTTAGATCAAGTATGATTTTCTCGTTGTAGCGATGGGGATCCAAGTGCGGTTTGACATGGTAAGAGCGCCTCTGTTATGTGCTTTTTTTTTAATTTAACTTAAGTTCAATGCTCCGCGAATGTTTCTTTCGTACCTAACGATTATGTCCCACCTCTTCAAAGCTTTGTTGAAAGCACGGCAGGGTATTAGATGTTGACTTTACGAAAGTCGTGGGCTCGGGGTAAAGGAAGAGTGCGCCGTATTTTGCTGCATTACGATAGCGACCTATCATCATCATCATCATCATCATCATCATCATCATCATCATCATCATCCGCCTACCGATAGCCAACGCAAGATCAACATGTCCCCTAGCCTGCTGCTGTTTTGTTTTTGTCACACCTTTGTTTCGCCAACTCAGACAGCATCCGACTTCCTTTGGCATTCATTGTATTAATTACCATTGCCGTGTGCCATGACATAATGACGTTCCAACAAATTTTTATTTTTCGGCAAATAGCAACATTGTTGCGGTACCCAGACAGAGCATCGAGTATACGTTAAATTTCGCGGCCCAAACACTTTATAGAATAGGTTATTCGATACTTTCGGCCGATGTTAAATAGTACGCAGAGATGGTGTGTACTGCAGTTCAGTTTGCTCTCTAAGAAGTCGGGCGGGCAACTTTCTTAAGAAAGAAACGCTGCATCTTACGCCTACCGAACGCTTCTCGATTTCGAAATCTGCCTATGACTTTTAACACGACAGCGTAAGAGCTCGTTTCGCAGGAATTGCGGTGTCGGAACCAGCGTCGGTGTCGGCGCCACTGGTTGTGAGCGAAAACTAACCATCTTGTTTGTGACCGAAAAATCTAGAAAGATGCAAATAAAATAATGGAAATCTTCTATTTGAGTGAGAATCGAACCAAAACCGTTTGCGTGGTAAGCAGGTGTTCTACCACAAAGCTACGCTATTGCTCGAAAATGGTTCGGAAAAAGCTTCTATATGAATGTCATGTATTGGAAATGAGTCTCCTTAACGTATGTAATATTGCATGGCAGGAGCGTCGAATCGCGCCAGGTAACAAAACATGTTAATTGCGCAACGAGGGGGTGTTTTGAAGGCCCAACAATTACGAAGCGCTCACACATATTTAGTCATCATCAGCAGCAAAAGCATCAACAAAGTGAGCAGCTCAGTAGGTTCGCGTGTTGCCTTAAGGACGCCCTAGTTAGGGCCTTCACTGATCCGCACAAGAAAGGCTTATGGCGTAGTGGGCACTTAACTGCGCTTGAAGTAGGAATTCTAGGATAGTTTGAAACGGCCAATGTGACGCGCTCACTCGTTCATGTACTAACAGCATGGTTGAGGCATGCACCGAGAACCGAAGCCAGACTTGCCATTGAGAAGGCGATGCGCACGGGACCCGACTATACGCTATCGTGTTCTGCCTTGAAAGCGAAGCCCAAGCGTCCTCCAAGTTTTTGCTCAGCTTAATTGCGCCACTTAATACATTTATTTCGTGGCTTTGTTTGCACTGTGCTAAACCGTTTGATGTCCTTGCTTTCATTGCTCCCGTTGCGTACAGATCGAAGGCTTGATGGAAGCGTTAGAGACACCTTACGTGTGTTCCAACTACTCGTACAACACGGTTACCAAGACGTACCAGGCGATGCAGGCGCTCAAGGAAGGCAACGCCATCTTCACCTACCCGGCCACGCCCATCAAGTGTCCCGGCGCAGCGCAGAAAATAATGTACCTGACCGATGCATACCTCCGAAAAGTGCGTACTCGCCTTCCGCAGTCATTTTCACTACCCGTGGTCTTTCTTCGCCATTCTGACTGAGATCTTTTTGCGCGGAGCAGCAAGGTTTAACAATCATTATCCATATTGCGTTCAACTGCGGTGGCTCCCGCCAAGTGCATTTAACTGTTATCCGCGTATGTTCTCTTAAGTTTCTCTCTGCGTTAAATACCACTCATATGTGGTGTTTAGGTTTTCTTGCCTTACTTCGACGATTCTCTCAAGTCCGTTTGCACTGTCCAAGAGATTCAGCAAATGAACTAACCTGTGTTATCCTGTTTGCTGCTCAGGAAGGTCGACGCGATAAGGTGGACATCATCTTCAATTCATCAATGGGTGTCATCTTCGGCGTGCGAAAGTACGCCGACGCCCTCTGGGACGTTGTGAAGGGACGTGGAATCACCGTAAACCTGAAGCACGAGTTGGTCCAGGTGGTGCCGAACAGAAGGGAGGCCGTCTTCCGCTTGCTGGACAGTACGGACAATCCAAAGGAGACAGTCAAGTTCAAAGTGAGCATATTTAGTTTACATGACAGGGCAGAAAATCCTTCGTTTCAGGTTCACATCTCCATGAGCAAAATTGATTTGTGGTGTCTTTGACGACTCGCTCCGGTGTGCGCCAGGATGCCCAGGTGCGACGGTTGGATCAGCTAGTGCACCAAGACACCCCTGGACGCATCGGTGCGATTTGTCGAAAATAACATGATTGCATGAGGCGCTTCGTCGCTATGGAAGGGAAAATAGAAGATGGCGTTCTTGCAACATGCGTAAACTAATCAATACAGCGCCTTTCGCTCGGTGCCAGTGCACTTTACGTTAGCAAAATATATATTTTTAGGTTGCTACCATCGGAGATCAGACGATACATAAGTTGTAATCTAATGTGGACGAACCAAGCAAGCGTGTGTTCCAGCGAGGTATTGAAGAAAAAGCCACGCAACATTCAACTTCTTAGAGATATTGTGACACGAACGAGCCAGCACCTGTTACCAGAACTTGCAGCACTTGTAGAGTGACAGCTATCGTTGCAGAAAGAGAGACTTGCCGAAAAGGAAGGGTCATGGTAGCATTAAAAAAAAAAAAAAAAAGGCCGCTTTTGTAGCAAGTCGGCAGTACTGTTTATCGCCAGTGTTTGTTAGTTATGCCACTGTGCTCCTCTTGGTCTTGTCTCACGGCTTTTCGCACGTATTCATCATTGACATTAGACTTTTAATACATTATTCAACTCTTAAGAGCAGACGGGTTTCACCTGGCAGCTATACGCGCGGCTCTGATATCAGCCGCGCTATACAAACGTGCCGTGAATGTTCCCGAACTCCCGCTTCAAATCATATAATTCACGCGAGGTCGTCCCACTCACCCTCTGCACTTTAACTAGCTGCCACCCCAACCGCCCAAAATGATTGCCTTTTCTCGCATGACCGCTTTGTTCACTTTGTTTGCTCCTCATGCACAGGGCGACTTCGCCATTGCCGTTCTCCGCCCCCAGTGAGCCGCTATAGATACACAAGCCGCAAGTTTTCCTTCTTCGCTATTCGCAGCTCTGAATCATATTCACGTTTCTCAATGTTTCTCAAGTTTATGCGCACAAGCCACTTTACGTAGTGATACACACGTTCCTCTTGCTATTAAGCAAACTTTGACAGCCAAACCACCCTTTCTCGCATGTCTATGACGTTTTCACACCTTAAAACGTTCCCGAGCAATCCCCACTAACAACCGGACACGAACGCTGTCAATATCTCCTCGCCATCGATGTGCAGTACAACATGCTCCACGTTGTGCCCCCCGATGACGCCCTCGTCGGTCCTCAAGACGGCTCCCTCGTTCACCGACAATGCCGGTTACCTGGACGTGGACGGCGAGACGCTGCAGCACAAGCGCTACCGCAACGTGTTCGGCATCGGCGACTGCACCAACGTGCCCACGTCCAAGACAGCAGCCGCCGTTGGTCAGTCTCATTGCATGTGCGGCGCTTTCGACAAACCTGTGCAGATGTTTTTTTTATTTGTTTATCTGTTCATTTAGCCACCGACGTTGATACTATATTCGATCAGTGGTTACGGTGCTCGGCTGCTGACCTTAAGGTCGTGGGTTCGATCCCGGCCGCGGCGGTCACATTTCGGTCGAGGCGAAATGCTAGAGGCCCGTGTACTGTGCGATGTCAGCGCGCGTTAAAGAACGCCAGACAGTCGAAATTTCTGGGGCCCTCTACTCTGACATGCCACGTAGTGCCTTGTTTTGTCTCGTCAAACTTTAGATATTATTATTATTATTATTATTAGTAGTAGTAGTAGTAGTAGTAGTAGCAGTAGTAGTAGTAGTAGTAGTAGTAGAAGTAGTAGTAATAGTAGTAGTAGTAGTAGTAGTAGTAACACTAGTAGTAGTAGTAGTAGTAGTAGTAGCAACAGTAGTAGTAGTAGTAGTAGTATCATCATCATTATTAGCGGATACTATATGCGGCCTCCTCTAGGGTGAGTTTCAACGAAGTGCAGTTTAAAGGAATGGATGCCCACTGTGTGTGATGCAACCAGAGCGCTTATTCTACGTAAACTGTATCAGTGCGTGGACCTTGGCGTCTTGATAGGAATATGTTACCCAGCGTGATGATGTAGCTGCCATGCTGTAGCGGCCACAAGCGCGCGGTTTCAATTCCCTGCCACTGCAACCGCATTTCTATAGCGCCGAAATGTAAGACGACCCCTTGTGCTTAAATTGTAGGCGGTCAAAATTAATCCAATGGCCGCCACTACGGTGTGCCTCCAAATCATATCTTGGCTTTGGCATTTCAAACCCCCAAAATATAGCTTGGACACTCATCGCGCTTAGAGCGCAAAAGATCGACGACAACGACAGAAGCAGGTCATGTGCTTAACTATTTTTATCCAATGTTGTACCGGCGCACGCGTAGGAGAATCGTGGATCTTACTTTTGGCATATCTGCGATCAGAAGACAGCAACGGCTTGTTTCGTTGCTCTAAAATGAAAAGCAAGGGCACTAATTAGAGGACAATGTAAGAGTGTCGAATAGCCCACTGAAATAATTGCCTCCAAAATACGCAGTTGACGCGTTTTCTGTTGCACTTAGCACGTTTCCTGTTGTAATTGAGGCCAAAATTTTTTTCAAACACATAGACAGGTTTGGACAGCATGCATGCTCATTCCTAGTACATAATTTCTGCACTAAAGAGCTAAATTTGGTGTTCGTTATCAAGGAAGTGCCATTACGGTTATAGCTCTGCTGGCACCTCAGGAAAACACGGGCGTAAATTGCGAAACATCATAGGCTCAAGTTCACTTATGTTTCCGACAGCATTGCACTGCGTTCTGTTAACGAATACCGATATCTGGGTATCAACATCACATCCAATTTGAACTCGGACAACGCACGCTCAGCATAAGCAAAAAAAAAAAAATAGGCAGATCCAAAGTACCATGGGAATCGATGTTATGCGAAGCATGCGGAGGTAAGGCGACTGGGTTGTAATTTTTTTGATTGAGCGAAACGATATGAAATGACGTTAAAGATATGTACAAATGTTGCACGCACAGACATGTTGAACAGTCGCATATGTTTCATATACCCAGTTGTTTACAGTTGTGCAACGATGCCAACCGAAACATGAGTATTGCCAACACCAGAAGCCGTAAGCTGATATGTAGAGCTTGTGCTTGCAAGGATGGTAGCCCTAGATAGTGCTACGTAAACCAACTACAGTGGATGGCGCTTAATTATACAACTGACGTTAATCCCGACATGACTCCTTCGTCATTGGAGTACGTATGTAATGTTTATAAAATAAGATAGCCAGCACTGCAACCACAATATACGTTTCACTAACATTACGCCTGCACAGGGTGTTCTGTCCAAAGCAGTTTCGAGACCTGACGTGGCTCTGTGGTAGAATGCTTGATTGCCACACTGAATGCTTGGGTTCGATTCCTGCTGGGACTGTGATTTCCATTCTTTGTATTCCCGGCGTCAACACCGCCGATGTCCGTTTTTCTTAACGCTGTAGCCTTTAAATTACCAGTGTCAACACCACCGATGTCAGTTTCTCTTAACGCTCTCGCATTTAAATTACGAATGCCTGTTCTCGCTGTTCCTGGGTAGATATAAATTGTCTAAGTCCAGTGGCGCATACCCGCATTCCGCGGCCCGTGGTATACGGGCATGAGCCACACGTGTCTGGAGAATTGAGTTTGACGACGTACGCGACGGGATTGTCACGTTATTCATGTCATGACCAGCCAGACATATTCGTCAATACCTCTTACCCTCCCATACAAATTTTGGTCTACCCCAAATTAAGGAGGCCATCACGAGAATACCCAGACGTAGGCGGATAGATAGATAGATAGATGGATAGATAGATAGATAGATAGATAGATAGATAGATAGATAGATAGATAGATAGATAGATAGATAGATAGATAGATAGATAGATAGATAGATAGATAGATAGATAGATAGATAGATAGATAGATAGATAGATAGATAGATAGATAGATAGATAGATAGATAGATAGATAGATAGATAGATAGATAGATAGATAGATAGATAGCAAAGAAATGCTTCGCATTTAAAAGCCATGGACAAACTCTTCTTGCTTAAACATGCCTTGAATCACCCGTCTCCCGAGATAAAGCTTCTGGCTTATGTTTCACTTATACGTCCGATATTAAGAGTATGCAAACATTGTCTGGTTCCCTTACACATCTTCCCTGCGCATCTACACTTGCAAGTGTGCAGCGTAAAGCTAAACGATTTATTTACAACCGACACAGGCGCACAGATTCACCAACTGAATGATTGCAACACGCAGGGCTCCCGTTAACCAGCAGATCGAAGCTTAACCGTCTAAAGTTTCTTAACGTACTTTTGCACGAATTCATTCAAGATTAAATAATCAGACTACATCAAAGTCATTCTAAGAATCACCCGACACAAACTCCCACTCACACTGGATGAATTCTTTCGCAGCAACAACATTTCCCACTATTCTTTTTTTTCCGTTATCGGTGTGTGAGTTGAATGCGCTAGACGCCTCAACTGTGCTTCAAAGACAGCACAAAAAATTTTTACACTCGCTGAGCTCTCCATCACAACACTGATCTGACGAAAGGGTGGCACTCGGGTGCTAGATGCTTTGCATTGTAAGAGTGATTTCTAAATAAAAAAATTCCTGTTTCTTTGACGCTCAAATATGAGTTCAAATGATGCTCAAATATGCTGCTCAAACCTATGTAAATTTTCTATGTTTAGCATAGCATGTATGTTATTCGCTGCTTATCTATGTCCAGTCACCTATGTATAAATTGTACCTACATTTCCACACCTGTCAAAAACCCCATTTGCGGTTGGGACAGTTT
Source organism: Rhipicephalus appendiculatus (assembly GCA_030522465.1). NCBI lineage: Eukaryota > Metazoa > Arthropoda > Arachnida > Ixodida > Ixodidae > Rhipicephalus > Rhipicephalus appendiculatus. The sequence continues at coordinate 11,961 of JALIZH010021677.1, forward strand.
CCTTGCGAGTGTCCGCTTTTGCAACACATTCCAATTTCCGTGAGGGGCTTGAAAAAAAAAAAAAGGAAAGGAAAACGTGCGACATGTGCATTTCTTTGTTAGGATGGCTTTGCTGCGGCGGACATGTGGGAACAACAAAAAAAAAAAAGCGTTTGTTTAGATATATGATCAGTGGCGTCTGTAACACATGTCACTGACGACAACTGTCTTATTTACAGTCTCGTGGTTGTGACCGTGAAGAAGGTGGCAGTAAGAGTGGTGAAAACGGAACTCTTTACTGGGCAAACTTGTGCCCAGACAAAGGAAAACGAAGTACAAGTAATAGTTGCTGTACACCAATAGCGGCTAATACATTCGCCGGTCATCGATAATGTGGGATCATCGGTGAAGCACGGCGGCCTTCATGCCTCACCAAACATTCCAGCGTTATCATTGGCGTCTACGTAACTTTCAGAATAAACCCAACTGATCGCGTCATGCGCGCAATTGCTAAAACGACCGGAACTCTCTAAAACAATCGCGAGGGGTCTCATACATTGACTTGGCCTGCGCCGTGTGGTTGCTCGCGCAACTGTTTTTGTATGTGAAGCCCGGTCACGTCGAAAAAACAGAAACCAGCGCGAGTGACAATACGGCGTACTGACAAAAGTTTTAAGCGGGCTTCGTCGCTCTACAGAAATGCGAAACAGCAAAGCATGCACATCGTTACTGCAGTGAAGCCTACTTGCTCGTATGAAAAGCGGAATTTAAGATCAGTTGCGGTGACCATAGCAGCTTTTGTTATTTTTTACATAACCGCGTGCTCTTTTCCACCCTCTGTCAAATTACTTGCGTCGAGACGCATGATAAGTGTACTTCCGAGCCTTGAGATCTATTTCTTGCGAGGCTTCTCTGGAAATTGAGGCCCTGGTTTGCCCACCTCGTACGCACACTTTATCACTGTGACAAAGTTTAGTGCGTGTGTTTCATGATGCCTGTGCACACGCGCCATCCCAGATCTAGCACATATTTGAATAAGCGCTATGGTAAGCATACCAGGCGCACGAAGTTTAATTAAACTAGAGCCCGAACCATCCCCTCCACGTCAGAAAAAAGTATCAAATATCTGTGAGAAAAGTTTTCTTAGACGTCTCGGAGCTCGCGTGAGACCAATACGTGACCAGAGATGTTATCAGACACGTGAAAGACGTGAGACCAGGAAATGGTACGTGCGCGAGTGTGTTTCGAGCTTAGTAAGCGACGTTCACTCTAAGCTTCGTTATGATCTCGTGTACAAGGCGCCGCAAGGCGTCCAAGACAAGGGCTTAATTCGGCACAGATACATCGCAGAGTTCCGAAAGTCCAGTCAGTTGCTTATTAGACATCGTAGTTTTCGTACTCTGGCCATAGATGGCACTTGCCCTCCATGTATATTTATTGATTCCGTACAGCACCCAGTAATTGCAGCGTTTTCCACTTTTCTTGAATGTGCATGCTTCACTGCGATACACGTCTGCTTCACCACAATACAGGGTATGCTACGGGCTTCGCCGCACAGCAAGAAGCGCTGCGGCGAAGCCCGTTACAGAAAACGAATCATCGTGCAACGCGTTTGAAAGCCTTGCTTGTCTGTCAATTGGCATGCAAAGTCTTCATTCTTCTTTCCTTATCTTACCTGTAACTGATTATCTTTATGTCGCTGCAAATGTATGTATGCAGGCTGCGAGCAAAGTAATGAACAGACCAGTAGCGTAGCTACAAATTTTTTTTTCCGCGGGGGGGGGGGGGGGGGGGGTTCAACCATACTTTATGTATGTTCGTGCGTGCGTTTGTATGTTTGAGTGTATATATACGCACGCAAAACTAAACAAATTAGGGGGGAGGGGAAACAGATTTGAAACCCCATTCGCGCCCCCCCCCCCCCCACCCCCCCCCCCCACCCCACCCCTTGCTACGCCACTGGAACAGACATTGTGTCACACAAATGCAGTTGTTTTTCTCTTTTCGCCAGCCTTTGAAACTTTGTGCATTACTGTGTGTATAAAGATACAAGAATATTTCGTAATTTCTCATCGTAATATTCTCAGAAAGTATCTCGATAAAAGTACATGAATGAAACATACGCTGTAATCGTCACGAGTCTTGTAATCGCCTGGGAGAAAAATACCACATGGCGTTTTCGCCCCTTCGTTCTACTTTCTTTTTCACGTTTGAAACGTAGTGCACAGATTTAAATGCAGTGCTTTTCGCAAATGACTCGTCTACACCAGAGCCGATGCGTATAATGAGCATTTATCAGCCCATCAAGGCAACAGCACGAGATCTGTGAAAATTTTGCCGAGAGTGTTGATTTTTAGCCACTCAAGTCAGCATTCGGTATCTTTTATATATTTCATTTTGCTTACAGAAGCAGAATGTCACATCCGAAGGGGTAGCAGTGCTTATAGACGTAATACACAAGATAAAACATTGATGGAGGTTCATAAACATTTTCGTTTTTATTAATTTTTTTTCACCGGAATTCATTTTCTGCTTTATGGTTTTCCTTAACAGCTGGAGAAATCGGCATACTGCGTAAAAACCTCACAAACGTGATGGAAGGCAAGGCACCGACCAAAAAGGTACGTTAGACAATTGGCTCAGTTACGAGAGCATGCTTTTTCGTCGTATTCTTAAAAAATAATAAAAATTGCCTTGCCTGTTTTCGCAAAACAAATTGTCCAGTTACGGGTATTGTCCACTTGTGCGAAAACAGGCAGGCTTTGTTTTGATGTACTTCGTTGTGTTGTGATTGCGGGGATGGCTGGCCTGTTACGTCGCTCGTGATAGAAATATGTGTGGCTCCCCCTTTCCTAGTACTTTTCCGAAGGACACACATTGATTGATTGATTGATTGATTGATTGATTGATTGATTGATTGATTGATTGATTGATTGATTGATTGATTGATTGATTGATTGAGTAAATGAATGAATTATTGATTGATTGATTGATTGATTGATTGATTGATTGATTGATTGATTGATTGATTGATTGATTGATTGATTGATTCTCTTTTTATTCTTCATTGTGGATCTTTTCACTGGCATCCTTGAGACAAAAGCGTTGTAAGCACGATTACTCACAGAAGCTGTCATTGCAACCTTCGCAGAGTACTGACAGGTAGTAGATTAGCCTCAGTCTTACATTTTATTATTCAAAGCGCGCTGCTTGTGTTCTTTCCTTAATACATTTTAACAATAATTTTTTGAAAGCTATTGTTAAAACTTCAACAAGTTTTAACCAGTTGATCGAGCCTGCAATACCTTGCAGGCTCGATCAACTTGTTACTGTGTACAGTGAAAGATTGATTATGAAAAACCTAATTGGAATTAAGCGATGTAGGGGATTCGCAGCTCTTTAACGGAAAACAGTACCTCTTGAGGAAATGTCTAGGTGTGCAGCAGTAACACCATTAAATGCTGTATCGTAGTTTCCCCGACATAAGCCGTCATCCTTGTGGACACGTAATAAGAGCGAGTGCGAAGTATTCACACAGGCAGCGCAGATGAAATAAAAAGCTGTTGGTAATTTTGTAGGTAGTTGTAGGTAGTTTGTGGGTAGTTGTAGGTAGCTGGTAATTTCGTAGGTAGGTAATAGATAGGGGTTGTTCGAAATCGCTGGAAATAACTTTTATCCAGCCGAAATAGTTCAAATCGGTAAAGGAGATCTGATAGTATATCGCTACGTCAAACGTAACACCCGTCCGTTGGTTCATTTGTATCCGTGATTGGTTGCACCGCAGTACAATGGCTACACGTCGTGTCCGCTGGTGACCAGCTACGACAAGTGCATCCTGGCTGAATTCGACTCCAAAGCGGAACCGCTCGAAACGTTTCCGTTCAACCAGGCTAAGGAGCGCACCAGCATGTTCTACATGAAAAGGGACATGCTGCCCTTCATCTACTGGAACCTATTTCTGAAGTGAGGAAACTTCCATTCATTCAGCAAAAGGGAGAGTTGGGCTAGTTGATTTGGATTCATTTTGAAACAGCGCAAAAGACGAGGCACAGATGAAGACTTAAAGGAACCCTGAAACGGTTTTGACGATTTTGTACAAACACATTGGGCCGGTAGACCAAGTCCTAAGGGTCATTTACTGACTGATTTAAGCTCTCTGCATAAACTGTGTAATTTATTACAATGTTTTAAAGCTGCGAATCGCTGCAGATCACTGCGGCTCAGCCCAACGCGTTTTCAACCGCCCCTCCCGAGTACGACATGCAGTGTTAGCACGACGTCACCAGTGCTGCTGGATCTGATTGGCTGCGGTGTGCGCGTAGAAAAAGATCGGCCGGTAGGGTGGCGGCACCTGTCGGAGCAGATATCGACCACTCCGCGATGTCTCTGTTGCCAGACGGCGTGTGTGCTGCCGGGCGCATTGGGCTATGATCTGCGAGATTGTGCGCAACTTGTCGGCGTGCAATCTCGGAGGTCATGACTGGGCGAAGCTCAAATCGTCGAGTGTGCTCACGAGAGCTCTGCGATCGCCAGCGATGCCAGCGTGTCTCATGAGTTGAGGAGGCAAGGCAGGGGTGAGGAGGAGGGTATGATATAATTGTCCGTAGCCGCCTTGGTACACAGCGTGTCGCTAAATTTGTGGTGCCAATGGTTTGATGATGCTCTAGCCTAAACGCTGACAAAGCTTCAAATAACCGCTTCAGGGTCCCTTTAACAACCTGAGCGCTGACTGACAACTGAGTGCTTTATGCAAACAAAACAGAAAAAGAAAAGGAAGAAGGAAGAATATCGTTTCGTTTCTAAGCTTGTCTGTCGGATTTCAAGACCATCGCGAAAGCTCGTAAATTAGCTACGTGGCTTATCGCAGAAGACCTGGTTTGACTTCGGAAATATGTCATCTATTTAAGTCATGTGTCTAGTGAATACATAAATATGATAAAAGCCGCCGAGTTATTAACAAAACTCTTCTGCAACCGCGCTAAGGACACAAGTAAAGTGCTTTGCGGGCATAGTTGGCACGACGTTTAAGCGGAGTTAAAACTACGCAGAGGACAGAACTCAAGTAGAAGTAGACATAGCGAGCGTCGAGTCACATCTTTTGTTATTTTGCGTTCTTCTTGTCTACTGCCTACTTGTGTTCTGTCCTATGCACATTTCTAACTCAGATTAAAAGCTAAAGACAATGTAATAATAATATCTGAGGTTTTACGTCCCAAAACTACAACATGATTATGAGAGACGCCGCAGTGGAGGGCTCCGAAAATTTCGACCATCAGGTGTTCTTTAACGTGCACGGACATCGCACAGTACATGGGCCTCGAGCATTTCGCCTCCATCGAAATGCGACCGGCGCGGCCGGGATCGAAACCGCGACCTTCGGGTCAACAGTAAGGACAATGTACTTAAGGAGGGTTGTGTAAATATACGATGGCATTGTTTTCTAGGAGGGAAGAGGGAATGGCTTTTTAGTAGCGACTTTTTAGCAGTGTGCTTTTTTTCTTTGATTTCTTGGTAGTGTGCAGGTGTCTCTCTCCGAGTCTGTCATCTTTTATTCTCGGCACAGGTTAGCCAGCTAGTCTAAGAACTGACTAAGCTCCATCTATTGTTTCTTGTGCATCCGAATAACACGTGATCTTCTATTTCTATTGCAGGGGCTACTGGGAAGGCCCCGGAATATTCAGAAAAGCGATGCGCTTGGGATTCTCAAAATGAAGCGTGAATTTTTGTTACCTTGTTTTAAGCGTTTCGCCAGAGTGCCGCGTACGCTATCCGAATGTTAGCCTCAAGCGGGGCCAAGCTGTTGTGATTCTGGCTGTTGCACAAGGGTGCAATATATTTGTATTACAATAAGCGTATGTGCATGTAATGGACATGTCTTCCATGAACTTATGAAACTCATATGAGCTCTTCAATCCACACAGTTCACATAGTCCAGATATGCAGTTTCATAGCTTGCTATATTTTTAACTGATGTAAAAATCCTATTGTTTGTTCCATAAGCTTGTGTGCTTTGTTTTATCCATGAATAAAAGGAAAGACGCTATTTAAAAGTATTGGGTGTATTCAATGACCAGCTTTCGAGTGCATATAGCAGTTCTGTACTGTCTGTGCAGTTATAGAGGAGAGCTGCCAATTTGATAGGAGAGGCTTTGTTGATGTTGATATCCTGGACATATTGAACGGGCTAAATAAGGTGCCAGAAACCACCGAATGTGACTGTCAATTTTAATTCCCGCGATAGCTATCTTGTTTAACTTGCTGGCTGTTCATTCTCATGCCATCTTTGAAGCACGAAACGTTTGGACGCGTCTACAGGAACACGAAGTGACGATCCTGTTGCCAAAAAAAGTCAGTTTCGCTGAAAGGGCGAAACAATGAATGCGATAGCAACAAATTGAAATGTCACACGAAGAATGACAAGCAGCTCGGTACTTGCAGTGAGCCGCTGAAGCACAAAGGAGGACGCTCGAAAAGAACACATGGGTATACACACGACAAGCTTAGAACTAACGACCGTTACAGTTGTTACGTCTATGTGTTTGAGCAACGTGCCGCAGGTGTCCAGAATGCAGAACCCGACGCTCTTAGATATTTTTCTTCTAAATTGCGGCACGTGGAAGGACCACTCTGCGTCTCCTGTCATGCGGTGGCGTCTGACCCAAGGCGTTCCCGGCGTTCTTTTTTTTTTCGTTCCACATCACGAGTGGGATACAGAAAGGGGCCACATTTTCGTGCGCGTCTTAGGGGCAGTTTTCAAAGTTGAAAATAAATGTAGGAGCGTTGCTTTATAGAAAACACGCCCAAGCTCCTCCGACATCTGCTTACCGGCAGCGGTAAATGGTGTATATAAATAGGTCGCCCTTATTACACCCGCGGATGAATGGCGCAAGGTTGAGTTGTGTAACGCAGCGCGCTGGCGGAGCCAGGGGTCGCTGGTTCGATTACCCGGGCGGGTACTTAGCAATTTTTTTTCTGATTTATTTTAAATGCGAAGCGTTTCTTAGCGGACTGCAGGCACTTTGAGCGTTTCTATTTATCTATCTATCTATCTAGCCAGCTAGCTAGCTAGTTAGCCGCCTAGGTCTGGGTGCTCTCGTGATCACCTCCTTAGCTTGGGGTATACCAAAATTAGTATGGGAGGGTAACAGGGTTTGACGATTATGACTGTCTGCTTATGACATGAATAATGTGATAATCCCGTCGCGTACGTCGTCATAACCGTTTCCTTCCAGACACGTGTGGCACATACCCGTATACTCCGGGCCGTGGTATGCGGGTATGCGACAGTTTATGTCAACCTAGCAACGGCGAGAACAGACATGGGTCATTTAAACGCGAGAGCGTTAGGAAAAAGCTGACATCGGCAGCGTTGACCCGACGAATGCAAAGAATAAATGTTATGGTCCCAGCAGGAATCAAACCCAAGCATTCTGCGTGACAATCAAGTATTCTACCACAGAGCCACGCCAGGTCGTGGAACTGCTTTGGAAGAAGACCCTGTCCAAGCGTTATGTTTTCGAAACGTCAATTGTTGCAGTGCTGCCCACATAATTTTTTAAACATTACATATGGGCTCCAATGATACAGGCGTCACGCTGGGTTAGTGTCAATTGTAGTTAAGCGCCATCCACTGAAGCTGGTCTGCGTTGCACTGTCCAGGGCCACCATCCTCGCAAGCACAAGCGCTATGTTTCAGCTTACCGCGTTTGGTGTTGCTCTTGGCATCGTTACGCAACTGGTAATGTAAAACATATGAGGCTGTTCAACGTACAGGTCCGTGCGTATAACATCTGTACATATGTTTAGCGTCATTTCGTAATGTTTCGCGCAACAAGAAAAATTGCACCACAGCGACCTTCCCTCCGCATGCTTCGCATGACAACGATTCGCATGGCATACATGGGATCTGGCGAATTTTTTGCTTGTGCCTTTATATATATATATATATATATATATATATATATATATATATATATATATATATATATATATATATATATGTGTGTGTGTGTGTGTGTGTGTGTGTGTGTGTGTGTGTGTGTGTGTGTGTGTGTGTGTGTGTGTGTGTGTGTGTGTGTGTGTGTGTATATATACAGGTGCTCCAAAAGTAAGACGGAGCACGCGAGCTGTGGCCAAGCTGCGCCAAAGTGAATGCCAGCGAAGCTCCATCTTAGAAGTTGTTCTTTATTTTTATGCGGAAATGAAGGCACTATCTTCTGGCCCATTTCCGTATAAAAATAAAGAACCACTTCTCTGATGGAGCGTGCTGGCATTCACTTTTGCGTAGCTTGGCAACAGCTCGCGTGCTCCGTTTTACTTTTGGAGCACCTGTACATATCCGGCACGCCACGGAAAGAAATCTGCCGCGAGTGTCCATATAATTGCTATCGCAATAAAAAAAAAAGGTAAGTAATTTTGCTACAGATCTTGTGTTCGGAGCACCCTATATTAAATTCCGTGGTAACACTTACTCTTCGAGTACTCCAGAAGCAACTTCATTGCTACGGCTGTATCCGTCAGTCTACCGTGCTTGACGCAAAGCTATCTGCTGTTGGAGGGTTAATCTCTGCAATGAGCTAGGTTTTCTAACTGTACTGCGATACGACTGCACAGCTTCTCATCTCTCATTTTTAATTCTGCACTCCAGAGTACAGGCTCAGTACATCGGACTCCCAGCTTTCTATGCTCTAAGCACGTTAATGATGCCTTCTCGCAATGCTTAAAGCAGACACTTGGCTGTAGGGGATAGACAGAAAAAAATCACGCGATATCCACGAAGTGAATGAGGATGAGTGGGCGAAGCTCGATCGTTTTCATCCATGGCATAAAGAGAATGTGTGGTCTGGAACGCGCTTATACTTCATGGTCATCAGCGTCATCGTCATCGTTATCACGTGTAGTGGGTACATTCCACTATACTGGAACGCGCTTATACTTCATCGTTATCACGTGTAGTGGGTACATTCCACTATACTGGAACGCGCTTATACTTCATCGTTATCACGTGTAGTGGGTACATTCCACTATACTGGAACGCGCTTATACTTCATCGTTATCACGTGTAGTGGGTACATTCCACTATACTGCGTCATCGTCATCTTTATCACGTGGAGTGGGTACATTCCACTACACGTGGCTACCTACCTACCTACTACTACTACTACTACTACTACTACTACTACTACTACTACTACTACAGAGGAGGGACAGACCCACACCCTAAGGAGCTTCGCCCTTAAAAACTAGGGCGATGCTTGAGCTTCGCCTTAAAAACCAAAAATTCCCCATCTCCCGCTAAAGGGAACCATGTGTGGATGCGAAGCAGCGGGGAGATAATTAGCTTGAGCGGGAGGAACGTCGCCGCTCTCATTTCACGGCAGTGGTCCGGGCGCTCTTCGCGGCGCTGCACAGGAGAGAGAATGAGGCGCGCGCGCTCCGTCATTTTCATACCGCGGAACTACCGTGGCGCTCCCAGCGGAGTATGCAGCTGTCACACCACCTGTCGTGCGCACCGCTCCGTGGAGGATTCCTAGAGGAAAGGACGGGGGGGGACCGTAGGGGAGGAGAGAGAGGGGCAGGGGACGTGCATGCGCTGTGGGGGGTGTGGGACGCGGGAGCCCAATAATAATATAACTCTATGTATTAAAGGCGTAAACAAAATACTAACGCTACCGACGTCCATGCATTTTCTTGCCATAATAAATAAATGAGCAAAATAATTAATTACCTCACTGACCTCCCTATAGTGTCATGGGCACTTCGCTTCTCGGTGCATACATAATCTTAACCATTTTTCCGCTTGGACAGGAGGTAGAGGATGAGAGTTGCTGCAGGCGAACACTCCTCCTCCTATGATTTTATGCCCGTTTTCAGCCTTTGCACTGTGGACACGTCCTAGGTATACATGAAATTGAGAAGGTTAGGAAGTTTGGATTTGCTTGTAGCTGACCAATTATATAGCCGTAGCGCTAAGCACACGCGTCAAAATAGGACTCTTAGGGTTTCTATAAAATGTCAAAAGGTTTCCCTAGATCTCTATATAGAATGTATTCTAATTCTTACGTTGATAAAAAACGATGTACTTTTCTCTGAACACTTCATAAGCGTGTGAAAGGGACGCTTTAGAGCAATAGTGGAACAATTTAAGCTAAATTGACGAAGTTTTTGCATTAAAGAGTCGTAACGAGAATTTACTTGCAGGAAAATACACTGTAAGGCATCATGAAGTAGTAACAGCGCAATATTCACACAGGGACATACAAAAGAAGCAACATAGACAAGCGCTGACTTTCAACTGAACTTTTATTGAACACGAAAGGAAAATATATACGGAAATATATAGTTGAAAGTCAGCGCTTGTCTGTGTTGCTTCTTTTGTATGTCCCTGTGTGAATATTGCGCCGTTACTACTTCATGATGCAAAACCAGCTAGCCCAAAGCTTCAATTTACTGTAAGGCACTTTCGATGATCTGATGGAGCGTGGTGCGATCAATGGGCAATATATACTAATTCTCCTCATCGATTCTCTCTTTTCTTTTTTTTTTTTTTTTTTAGAGCGCAGCTGTTAGGTGACCGTTACGGCGTTGAGCGGCATCGCCGTCGGCATAACTGATAGAGTGAACGAGAACGAAAGAGAGCGAACGCGGAGTTTGTCGATATCACGAGCCACTGGCCTCTAACCTCGCTTTCTTCCTCCGTCAAGCGCGCTGGCTCCTCGGCCGGAACTCGTGCGCATGCAGGGCTGGCACGCGCATAGCGGCTGGCTTCGTTTGTCGTAACGGGGCTGTCGGCATTTCGCCTTGGTTCGCGACAACTGCCATGCACTGAGGGGTGTGCGTGGCACTCGAGTGCTGGTACTTTTCTGTGGCAATATGTAATGAATGTTACATTGCTTAAAATGCGGATAGCGAAAACTTGAAACACAGTTGGCGTTGCCCCAACATGAAACGTGCATCCGTTCCTTTAGAGCGCGGGCGCCCGTTTCTGCGTTGAGCGGCATTGGCGTCGTCGTAACCGGTAGTGCGAACGAGGACGAAAGAGAGCGAACACGGAGAGCAGCGGAGGAATGACTTCTTGCGTAGTTCGGTTGCGTATGCCGCAAGCACCGCAAAAAGTCCCCACTTTATCCCGCGAAACCCTCGGTGATTGGCTTCACACGTGAAGATTTGTTCACGCTGTGCGGTCGCCACTGCCGCACCGCGGAGCATGGAACTGCACTTTATCCATGTATCGCCGAAATCGCTGTGCAATACCTTCCCATCCCTGCTACTAAGGTACCCAGTCAGCGCATGTTTTCAGCCGCAGGAAACAACGTAACATCACGGCGAAAGAGCCTGAAGCCAGGTCATGTGGAGCGGATTGTGGAGCGGATTGTGTTTCTGCATGACTATCTGTATTCTTTCGGCAGTAGTCGCTCACCACGTTATGTGCTTGACGACATGAGGAGATTTCATTCCTTTATAGTCAAGAGTCCGACAGAATCCCGTCTGGTCGAGGACAAGCATAGTGGAATAAAACAAAAATGACGACCGAGTTAAAAGGTTCAAAAGTTTAAAAATAATACGTTTGGACCAAGGTAAAAGGCACAAAATAATTTTTGTGCCTTTTCCCCTGGTCGGCGTTTTTGTTTTATTCCACTATTTCATTCCTTTGTTCTTTCATTCGGTTTTAAATACAATCTTTTGTATTATACATTCGATTCGATATATTCGATATTTTTGGTGAAATTTCACTATTCGCACACCCCTTGTGAATTCGGCCGATCTGCTCACACGTGGGGTTTCGACCGGATAAATTATTGTCCATTAGCACGTGGTGACATGGACCATATTTTCTATGCGAATCAGAAGACCGATGGCCCCTACAACCATCAGAACCTATCAGCACCGATGACAGGATCTCCTCTGATATGATTACCGCTCACGTTGCGATATCCAGCGAGATGACGTCGACATCGGTCCTGGACACTGACAGTTACCGCAGAATTGAAAGGCAGGATCATGGCCGGGATATCCAGATTCATTGAACGCTGCTGCCTCAAGAACACAGCGCACACACCGGATTTCTAGTAGCCGAAGAAATCGCTGAAGCAGAAAATTATTGGATCAGGCATGTACAGCAGCAAGCCTTCAGAGAAGAAATAAGCTCTATTCGTAAAGGCACATCTGCAAAGAATGACTCTCGCATCAAAGACCTCAACCCGTTCTTTGGATGCCAACAGCATCCTTCGGGTCGGTGGGCGCCCGTCGTACCTCGAAGAGTCTGAAGAGGTAAAACACCCAGTCATCCTCTCGCACGATCATGGCTTTTCAACGTTAGTGACAATGCGAGCACACTGCGAAGCACTACACGGATGCGTGAGAGAAACTCTGTCACAGTTGATAGAGCAGCATTGGATCTGCCGGGCGCGAACACTGGTGAAGAAAGTGATACACGGCTGCTATACATGCAGACACTTCAGTACACTTCTCAGGCGACGCTCCGACTGCTCCATATAGCACGTCATTGTTTGACACCGACGAACCCATTCGAAGTCACTACAGTTGACTTCGCAGGATCAATCTTTGTTGGGACTACAGCCGGGGAGAGAAAATGTTGCGCTCTTCGTGTCTGCTACATCACGAGTGCCCACCTGGACCTGGTTTCCAGCATGACCTCACAAGCCTTCTCCATCTGTTGACGACGTTTAGTAGCAGGAAGGGGAGTCTACCTCGCGTAATTTTTTCAGATAACACAAGAACGTTTAAGACGTCAAATGTTTACCGAAGAGGACGTATCGGCATACTTGGGTCAGAAGAAGATCACTTAAAAGTTTATTCTTCCCAGCGCTCCACGGTGGGACGGATGGTGGGAGCGTCTGGTCCAAGCTATCAAGCCTCCACTGAGAAAGGTTCGCGGCAAAGCTCGACTTAACTTTGAGGAGCTGACCACAGTGCTAACGGAAATAGAGGCGGTCGTGAACTCGAGGCCTCTCACCTGCGTTGAGTCGGAGAGCGGGGAACCTCGTGCATTAACCCCAGCAGACCTCATCATTGGAAGGAGACTTAAGACGCTACCACAGGGCGGCAACGACATGCCAATGGACATGGCACGCACGGAAGCGGTACGACGGCATGCATACAGAAAACGCCTAACTGAGAACTTTTGGAACAGGTGGACGAAAGAATATCTGCCGCAACTTCGATCGGTGCACTTTTCGCGTAAGAGACCCACCAACGAAGTCAAAAAAAAATAAAAAATCACGCCATATCCACGAAGTGAATGATGATGAGTGGGCGAAGCTACGGAGGTAATCTGGTAAACCATCAATCCCCGTACATTTTGCCCACTCGATCAACATACGAAGACCTGACACACAAACGCGGGTGTGTGGTGTGATTACACATACAGTATATACACAATGTTTCATTATTTACATATTGATAAAGTATATACACAATGTTTTATTATTTACATATGGGGTAGATGATGATTTTGTTCAAGAGCTCTACGGACCACAAGGAGGGGGGTTCCCCTGATTTTGTTTTCTTCATATATGACGTTAAGCTCAGGGGAACGTTTGTTGCCGGCGTTGCCGTTTTGCCTTTCGAGAGCGCGTTCACGATCGTTTTCTTCCATGGCAGAAAGAGAATGTGTGGTCTGGAACGCGCTTATACTTCATGGTCATCAGCGTCATCGTCATCGTTATCACGTGTAGTGGGTAAATTCCACTATACTGGAACGCGCTTATTCTTCATGTTCATCAGGCTTCATCGTCATCTTTATCACGTGGAGTGGGTACATTCCACTATACGTGGCTACCTACTACTACTACTACTACTACTGTCGTGTCGTTGCTGCGCCGAAGACGCAGCAGAAGACGAACGGCACGGACAGCGGGCACGCGGAACCGACGCGGCCGGCGGGACGCCGGCTAGCCCGACACAACGGGGTTGGCGCTAAGCGCCGAAGAAAGAAAACGTCTACTCGAGACGGATGCTCGTCACACACTGATTTATTTACAGAGCGCCAGCATGCGCCTAGCGGCGCGGTACAGCACACGCATGCAGAGCGGCGCCCCCTGGCATGCGCAAATGCAAAGCAAACCGAAACCGAAATAAACACTACACAACATCATCCCCCCTCTCGGAAAGAAGTTCCTTATACAACCATTATGCAAGGATACAGTAAGTGAGACAGTTCCTTTGGCTTCACATTTGAAGCAGTATACATCACAGAACCTCCGTCCAAGGAGGTACTAAGGCACTACACCAGTACAGTATAATCTTGTAAGAATGAACATATGCGAGCAATCCAGAATGCTGCTAAGGAATTATATAACCACAAGAGATACGACTAGTAGCATGAACATTTCAAGCACTCAGAATGCTACCAATGAATTATACAAGGTACGAGAAATATACTGAGTGGAATGAACATTTGGAACACTCAAGAAAAATCCTGAATTATACAGAGTATAAGAAATGGTTGTAAGAATGAACAATTGAGCACATTACGTTACAAAATCTTCGTAGCGCTTTGGCTTGTTGCGCTTCCGTTTGGAGCGGCGCCTTTGAGAAGAAGACGAAGGTGAATGTGCTACATTATCACTTGGACTCTGAGGCAAAGCCTCAAGAGTCGGAAGAAGAGGTGAGGGCTCATACGGAGCAGTGACACTCGTGGCCTCAACACCTGAGCTCGCAGCCTCAGCTGCAGCGACACTTGTCGGACCCATGTCCGATTCTGCGGCCTCAGCCGCTTGAGAAAGTTCATGTGGTGTAGATTGACCAGCCACACCAGCTGGTAAGTCCTCCCCCCTGCAGAAGAAGTGTTCGAACATTGAGACCACATGTAAAAATCCGATGTATATGGAGAAGGTATGGAAGAGTGATGGGCAGAAGTTTTAGGCGTTGAAGCCGAATCCGTATGACAGATGACGATGCGAGAAGAGTTCCATATGTTGCCATCACTCAACCGAAAGGAAGTTGGACTAACTTGTTCTAAGACTGTACTGGCCTCGATACTTGGGACGTTTTCCTGGGACACGAACCTTGACTGTGTCACCGACTCGAACTTTGGAAGGCTTAGCTCCACGACGATTGTCGACATACTGCTTCATTGCCTGTTGACGGGAAAAGATTCTGGTACGAAGTTGCTGACTCGGAGGAACTGAGGTGTTTCTATGTAAGGATACTATGTCGAGAGCAACTCGAGGTTGCCTACCATGAAGAAGTTGAGCAGGAGACACTCCTGTGGTGCCCTGCGGCGAAAACCTGTACGAAGCTAAGCATTCAGTCAAGACTTGCTTGAGGGGACGCTGTTCCAATTGTGAAATCTGAATGTGTTCCTTCAGAACGCGATTGAATCGCTCAATTTGTCCATTCGATTGCGGGTAGAAGACAGATGAATTCAAATGCTGAATGCGACGTTGCGAAAGAAAAGTCTCGAACTGGAGAGACTGAAACTGTGGACCATTGTCCGTTACTATAGCATCAGGAAAACCTTCTCTGCTAAAAATGGAAGACAGAAACTCAATTATAACTTCAGAAGTTACATTATGCGTGTAACAGATTTCAGGCCACTTGGAGTGGTAGTCAATGAGAGAAATAATGAACCTCGCATTTTGCGGAACATTGTGCAAAGGACCAATGATGTCCATACCAAGCTTTTGCCAAGGCCGATCAGGCCACGGAACAGGCTGCAATGGAGCGAATGAAGGTTTGGCAGACTTATCTGCCGCCTGACATATGTGGCAGCCGTACACGGCATGCTCGACCTGTTTGTCTAAGGCGGGCCACCAATACCTTTCCCGCAAGTTCTGTTTTGTGCGGACTATGCCCGGATGAGACTCATGTGCCAGCTGAATAAGTTTATGACGGAAAGAAGCTGGGGGGAATTACGCGTTCATCGCGGAAAAGCAAGTTCTCAACACAAGACAGGTCCTGTCGGACTGCAAGGTAAGGCAAGAATTCACTGGAAAGAGCACTTTTGGGAGGCCATCCCTCATGCAAATATTTAAGAACTTGAGACAATGTTTGGTCTGCAGCAGTTGCTGCCTGAAGTTCTGCCTTAGTAATACATGAAGTAACTAAAGAAACAATTTCTTCATCCTGCTCTTCAGTAACTGGTATCTGAAGAGGCAGGCGCGACAGAGCATCTGCAATCACATTATTTGCACCTTTACAATACTGCATACTGAAATTGTAGTACATCAGTTTGGAACACCATCGAGAAATTCTTATGGGGCGACGGCCCTCAGATCCTGCAGAAAGCAAGGCAACTAGTGCCTGATGATCCGTACGCAAAGTAAAATGCCGTCCCCACAAATAAACATGCCACTTTTCACAGGCGAAAAGGCAGGCGAGAGCTTCACGCTCTCCCACTGAATACCTGCGCTCAGCAGGGGACAATGTACGGGATGCGAAAGCAATGGTGATCAGCTGATCACCTTGCTGCTGTTGAAATACTGCGCCCAGTCCAACATCGGATGCATCAGTAGTGATGACAATGGGCAGTTTTTCATTGAAAATACTAACTGCTGGCTTTGAGGCCAGGATTGACTTGATGCGAATGAAACTCTGTTCAGCGTCAGCTGACCAGTTGAAAGGTTGCCCTTGCCGAAGTAGGGTGCGCAGAGGTTCAACAACATCAGCATAGTGAGACACAAATTTGGCATAATAGCCAACAAGGCCCAAGAAAGACTGTAAAGCTTTAGCATCAGTAGGTCGTGGTGCATTAACAATGGCTTGGACTTTAGATTCAACAGGTGTTAACCCACGAGAGCTGACATTATGACCCAAAAATTGCAATTCACTCACAGAAAAAATGCACTTATTATTAAGTTTCATACCAGATTCACTGATGCGATTTAAGACAGTTTGTAAGTTGGCATCGTGCTCTTCGCGAGTACGTCCCCAAACCAAAATGTCATCAAGGTAACATAACACTCCATTACAACCTTTAAGAATGAGCGCCATCATTTTCTGAAAGGTAGCAGGGGCAGATGCGAGCCCAAAGCACACGCGGCGAAAACGGAACAAGCCTTCGTGCGATACAAATGTAGTTAAGTCCCTACTGCATTCGGAAAGTTCTACCTGATGATAAGCGGACGCGAGGTCCAACTTTGAAAAGCATACCGCTCCTGAGAGTTGATGAAGAAGCTCTTCAATGTGGGGAAGAGGAAACCCGTCGATGATGATGGCCTTGTTCGGTTCACGTAAGTCCACGCACAGGCGAAGGGAACCATCCTTTTTCTTTACTACGACGAGTGGAGATACCCAGTCGGAAGCGGAAACAGGTTCGATGATTCCGTGGGCTTGAAGCCGGGACAGTTCTGTAGAAACTTGCTCTCGGAGCAGAAGAGGAAGGCGTCGGAGCTTGGCACGCACTGAACACACATCAGGTCGACGCACCACTTTGTGCACAAAGCCGCGCACACAACCCAGTTCACGGGTGAACAGGTGACGGAATTCCTTGGGCGCGTTGACCGGAACATCAGGTTGCACGTCGACCTGGGCACAAGTCATGGACGCACCGAGAATGTTTATGGATAATGCCTGTATAGCATCACGACCTAGTAAGGAGCTGCCATTTGCAGTGACGTAGAAAGTGACGGAAGCAGTACGACTGCAATACCTGACTTGCTTTGTGAAAGATCCCAAATTCTCAATCGTTCCTTTGGAATACGTTTGCAGAACGATGTGCGAAGGGGAAAGCCTAACGCCTGAAAAATGACGATAAAAGTCGGCGGCGCCAATTAACGAGACGGACGCACCAGTGTCCACGAGAAAAGTGAGGGAAACATCGCCCACTGTTGCGACAATGGTCGGCTCAGACGTTGTGTGTGTGGCTCGTCGCCATTTGTCGTGTCGTTGCTAGCGGCGCCGAAGACGCAGCAGAAGACGAACGGCACGGACAGCGGGCACGCGGAACCGACGCGGCCGGCGGGACGCCGGCTAGCCCGACACAACGGGGTTGGCGCTAAGTGCCGAAGAAAGAAAACGTCTACTCGAGACGGATGCTCGTCACACACTTATTTATTTACAGAGCGCCAGCATGCGCCTAGCGGCGCGGTACAGCACACGCATGCAGAGCGGCGCCCCCTGGCATGCGCAAATGCAAAGCAAACCGAAACCGAAATAAACACTACACAACAACTACTACTACTACATACTACAGAGGAGGGACAGACCCACACCCTAAGGAGCTTCACCCCTAAAAACAGGTGACACCGTCATAGTCCAAGCAGAGCAATTACCTAGATAATTGTGGAAACTTGCGAGAGTTCTTGAAGCCTACACAGGAGCTGATGGCCATGTCCGCTCTTGCAAGATTCAACAACAACAAGGGGTTGTTACCACCAGGCCGATACAGAAACTTCATTCGCTCGAGCTGAACGAGTGACTTGGCGGCCGGGAGTGTGTTTAATCAAGCGCAGCACTGTGTAGGACCGAGGAAGAAGAAGCGCCTCCTTCCACGAGCTAGCCCGTGCTCCCGAGCACTTGCAGCCAAAATCGATCAGAACGGCTGAAAATAAATATCGTTCGTGATGTTTAAGCCTCGCTTCTTGCCAGTGAACCGTATGCCATTTTAAACACCCTAGTACATGCATACATGTCTCTCTCTAATTGTTTGCTTTAACTTATCGCAAAATCAAAACACATAAACAGATGCGCTAAGAATTCGCATTAGGAGTATCGTAATTGTCGGAGAATTCTTTTTTTTTTATTAAAAAACGTTTTACTCATGCAACACAACCTGACCATATTTATGACCGAAATGACAATGTGCGTTCGACTGAAGTACTGCCTATATTCTATGCTAACTATTGCGAATAAGCCCCAAGTTCAATCCTGCTTCGTTTCCAAAATTGCGTTCACTCGCTGGGAACGACATTCCAGCTAACAAGCAAGACGTATGAGCATGGCCTAGGCCAATGATTTATATAACCTGAGTCACGAGGTCATACCCCTGCATGACCGTGAGCAGGTCGCGGGATAGAATCCCGGCCGCGGCGGCCGAATTTTCGATGAAGGCGAAAATGCTTGAGGCCCATGGCCGTTAAAGAACGCCAGGTGGTCGAAATTCCCGGAACCCTCCACTACGGCGTCTCTCATAATCATATCGTGGTTTCATGACGTTAAACCCCAAAAGTTACTATGCGAGACCAGGACGGTTGTGCATGTATAATGTCCGCCTCGGTGATAGAGTGGTTACGGTGCCGGCGGCTGACCCGAAAGTCGCGGGTTTGATCCCGGCCACGGAAGTCGCATTTCGATGGAGGCGATATGCTAGAGGCCCGTGTACTGTGCGATGCCAGCAAACGTTAAATAACACCAGATGGTAGAAACTTCTGGAGCCCTCTACTATAGCGTGCCACTCAATAATATCATGGCTCTGGCACGTAAAACCCCAGATATTGTGCATGTGTAAAAGACATATGAAACGTTTGTTAACATCCTAACGTTGAAATGTATAAAAGTAACTCCAAAATAATAATGTACATGTACTAATTGGAACATCGCGCTACGCGAGCACGCGGTGAGAGCGCAAGCAATCTAATGAAAGCAGCTATTATAGTGAGTAACTTTTATTCTTTACACGCGGTCCTCCCTCAATGAAAACTGGGGGATGATTTCTTCAGGACTTTAATAAAGTTTAGTACCTACCTACCTACTCATATAGTGGACGACAAATGGCAAATCCATGTGCTAATGTCACCGGAACGCCGTTCGCAGCATCGCCATTGGCAACGCATGTTGCCAATGGCGATGAATTAGCGTAAATTTTAGCGCAATAAATGTGTTTATAGCGACCGCAATGCCATGATCCAGTCGCTGCGATTTAGGTAGAATAGAATCCAATGTGAGCAGAGAAAAAGTAGTTGTTCATATTGCAAATGGTAAACACAGGTGGAGATGGGTTGTTACGATATTGTAAGGGAGAAGAATAGTGCGTGAAATTCACTGCCGATACTGCAGTGAATATTTTATTTCCTTTATTTATACTGCTATTGAGCTACGCAATGTGACTCGGGCGGTGGGAAGGGGGGAGAAGAGGGGATTGAGCTCATTGGACGCACTTACTAGCCAGTGCGTCCTACAGCGAGTTCTACTAGACATCTCAATGTAACGACCTGCGAGGATAACACTTACGGCGACGCACACGTTTGTCGCATAGCACCATAACACCAAATTTGCTCTATGTAGCGCTAAATTTAGCTTTTCTTTTTTGTCCCGTCTTTCCTTTTTCCTTCCTCAAGTCTTTTCGTCCCCTTACCCCTACCCCCCGTGTAGTTTAGCAAAACCGGTGCAAACTGGTTAACCTCCCTGCCGTCCCTTTGCCTCTATATCTCCGATTTATCAGGTGTAACAGTGTAACGTTACCTGGAGGCAACGTCACTAGTGACCAGTGATGTTCCGTGCAGGGAATTTTCCCTTTTCCAGGGAATTTTCGACAGTCATTTTGGCCGAAAGGGAAAAAGGGAATCTCCGCGATATTGCAGGGAATTTTGAGGGGCGGCGAAATTTTTTTTTTAAAACGATCAAAAAACTGTGGACATGAGGGTTTCGCATGTCGCAATCGTTTCTGGCGCATGTAGCGCGCCAAACCAGAGCCTCCAAGGTTCGTTTTTAAAAACCATATTCTCTCTTGGGATAATTCAACGCAGAAACATTGATTTGACTGACTGCTGGTTTGTGTGGCCAGCGATTCAGCTGCCCGGCGAAAGTTTAAGCCCGTGGTCAAAGCCCGCCCATCTTGATCTGGTGAATCTCTTCATACTTATGAACATTTCACAATATTTAGTCACCATTATTGAAAAGTTGACGTGCTTTTTGTACAAAATGTGGTGCATATAGATACAGAGCGTCTGCTAGGCACATTAATGTACGCCACGTCACTCAGTAACAAAAAAAAAACAATAATAAACTTTTCTTCTTATGCAATGGCCGTGTGCATGAGCATGTACAGCATTCCTTCCGCATCGCATACCGCTTAAAGCGAGCTCCAAGGTAGCTCCTTCGTAGTATTAAAAGCCGATCTCAGAGGGATGCTTTGAGTTGGGCAGGAAAAGAGAGAAAGCGATGTGTGTGTATATATATATATATATATATATATATATATATATATATATATATATATATATATATATATATATATATAAACTTTTTTTGTGCAGGGAAATATGCGGGGATTTTTGGCGATGTATGCGGGGGAAAAATGCCGGAAATAGGGAATTTTCGGGCCTCGGAAAGGGAATTCTTCTGTCCAGGACGGAACATCACTGCTAGTGACGTCAGAGTCACGATACGTTGGGCCTGTAACGCCGTCCCCGAGTGCTGCAGGAATTCGTTCAAATGATGCGCATTTTTTAGCGACACACCCGATTATCCACGTTTAATTCACGCATAAAGCAACGAAGGCAATGGAGGAAGTGCTCCGCTCGCGAGCGTGAATGTTTGTTTAGCCAGATGCGCAGCGGCATACTCGATCCGCTGTCCGTATACCTTGGCAGATCATCTCTCTTTGAAAGCCACGATCACATTCTCTCTTACGGTCGCGTAGCAACAAGGCCGAGTCAGTCACGATTCGTCACTGTGGGCCCCAGCGGTCATACAGAGAGGGTGCAACGCAGTACGAGCGCCTGAACTTCGGTGACCTTCGTATCAGGGCTGTGCATATACGTTAGTGCAACAGCTTGCCGGCCTGCAGTCTTTCTTCCTGTGTCTATGGCGCGCTTCAATGACGTCGTCTTAATGATGCTGGCGGATGGAGTCGCTGCGCGCCCGAATGGCCTTTCGAAAGGTCAGGGGTATGAGATGCCAGTGTTTAGGAAGAGCTCTGTAGAGGTCACAGAACTCGAGATGGTACGCAATACGGACAGGAGACAAATCGTGTGATTACGACACGCTGGGAAGCTTACGTCACGCGTGACGCTGTCCTCACGTCAAGTCTAGACGACGTGACGTTCATCTTGACCGTGTGGAAGGCGGAAGCACAGATCGCGTAGGAAGTCGTAATAGGTCGTTGCGTGTTTCCATTAACGTGTAGGAATGAAGTTCTCGGTCCCGCCTGTGCCTGGGATGAAATGCCCTTTATTAATCAGGCCCTGGCGGCCATTTGAGAGAGACGAACTAGCCGTCTGCATTTTCTGTACGATTAAGACCAGCACGCGTTCTAAAGCTCTGAGCAACGTTTATTTTTTATGCGATACGAACTTTGAATGTATGCTGAGAATGATTGCGATGCCGAAAATCCGAGAATGAGCTCTGTACTTCAATATTCAGCTGGCTACAGTGTTCTATACACAAATCACAAGAAACAGCTTGATTCGGCTCAATCTCCGAAAGCTAGCAACGTAACATTGGTTTATATTTCTATCACAACGTCATCCCGTTCTCAAGTATTGTAGCTGATCAGCTACTCTGCAGCCGATGTCGCAACTCATATAGGTTTTCTTCGACAATCATCATCAGCCTGACTACGCCCACTGCAGGGCAAAGGCCTCTCCCATGTTTCCGCCAATCATCCCGGTCCTGTGCTTTCTGCTGCCACGTTATACCTGCAAACTTCTTAATCTCATCTGCCCACCTAATTTTCTGTCTCCCCCTCACGCGTTTGCCTTCTCTTGGAATCCAGTCACTTACCCTTAATGACCAGCGGTTATCCTGCCGACGTGCTACGTGCCCGGCCCATGTCCAATTTCTTCTTCTTGATTTCAACTAAGATATCCTTAACCCCCGTTTGTTCCCTGACCCACTCTGCTCTCTTCCTGTCTCTTAAGGTTACAGCCTAATTACACCTTCGACAATACTGTACAGTTAAGCCAGCCGGACCCAGTCGAAGCCGATCGGACACTGGTGGTGACCGTGAAGCTGGACGCGCTAATAGATACTAGTTAGGCTACCAAAGAGCGCACCTTCGAATGTCGAAGTGATAGAGCGCTACTGCTACTACAGAAAAGGCAAGCCTGTTCAGCTTTCGTTCTATCGCGAGATCTCGGTAATCGCGAGATTGAGAGGTCCAACCATTCCGTACACGAAGAGTAAAGAATTAGGCTCGTGCCGCGGTGTACACAGGCACTAATGAAATCTTCGCCGTCGTCGGTTGGCCAATTAACCTTCGGCCGCATGCACGTAGAAAGCCATGGAAATCGAGACGAGCTTTTCCATGGAGCCACGCGGGCGCGCGTCCATATTGCGTTTGCACGAAGAGAGCGCGCCTGAGTGTTGTTCTATTCCTGCCTCAGTGTGGTGCCTTCATCCCGCGGTAATAACGAAGCGCCTCGAGCGACAAACCAGTCATGCCCGTATGCAAGTGCCAATTATAGAGGTCCGTGCACGCCGCCGGTGAAGGTCCTTCGCCGCGGTTGAAGGCCTTGCGTCACGCTGCCGCGCGTTTGTTAAAGCAGCTGCAGGAGCGCATCGCGCACGACGTTTGGTTTGCCTACGAAGACTTTCGTAAGGCTGCAGCTTGAATCACGATTGAAGTCTTCCAAGTCCCTCAACATAAGAGACTTACTTCCAACAAAGTAGTTATGCAGATCTCGACTCAAGGCCAACGTTCCATGCACCAGCGGTATGAGAACTAGTTGCAGGGAGTCTTTTTTGTTCCATAACAGTAATAATTGATGAGGTTTTGATACCTTGTGTTTTGCGCGTGATTGCCTTAGTTGCTTATGTGCCAATAAATCGAACGAGCCAAATCAACTGCTGGGGTTTTACGTGCCACAACCGCGATATGATTGTGAAGCACGCCATGAGGCGGGGGGGGGGGGGGGTTAGGAATTTTTTGACCACCTGGGGGTTTTTTAATGTGCACCTACGTCAAAATAAAATATTTTTGTACCCTCAAAGAGAGTCATCTGGCTTGTTTGCGTTTTCCTTTCTTAAAAACTCGATGCTCGGCCACTTACCTATCAAGAATGATGATTCATGATAGTGAAATCACACATCGTTCAAGACCCGAGAGTACGGGGCGCACAGCGTTAAAGCAAGGAAAATGACGATTATTGTTGTGAGACTAAGAACACCCCGAAGGGTGCGACTGCCTTTTAGGAAATTTTACAGATGCGTACAGAACAAGTCCATGGCTGACGTAAGTCTTCGGTGGCATTAACTAAAGGGCATGATCTGTGGTTTCGGGTGGCAAAGATGTAGTGAAGATGTACACACACGGATCACACGAAATGCACTTACATGACATCACCTATCCGCACACGACCACTCAGCAGTATTAGTAGTGCGGACTGTGCAGTTCAGAATAAAGCTTATGCGTGTAGACTAGTCAGCACCGGAAAAAGATACGTGTATTAGGAAGAAGAGAGGCGACGTAGTCACGTCGAAGCGCGCGCAAGGTAAACAAGACGTGACCACGAGGTGTTTAGTCAGGCACGTGCCTTGGGCGATCAACAGAATGCGGGGCTACCGGTGCCTTTCCGGGAAAAGCTTGAACTTCGGCAGAGGGGCTACCGCGAGACGTGGTACGCTTCAACATATAGGTGATTTTCCGCAAGGATCTCAAGCATGGTCTTCACTTCCTGGTTCCCTTTAGACCACACTTCATCGTTCAGTTTTGGTGCTGGAGGCCATCGTGCACCTCGAGGTTCACCGAAAGGTTTTGCCTTAACGCAATACATTGTATTTATTTATTTATTTATTTATTTATTTATTTATTTATTTATTTATTTTGTGGCGAATAGTAACGGACGTTGTAGTGGGTCACCCTCTCCAGTTACATCTAGCGGGTCTCTCTCTACCACGCATTGCTCGCGGACGCTGCTCGGGCTCTGGTCCGTGAATTGAGCCTTTGGTTGAGCCACCGATCGATCCTTACGCCAGTGTCCAACAAACGCCTTTAGAACTGATTTATTTTGTTTCAAAATGTTGCCAGTCTGACTTGAGGTCAGAGCAGGAAATGGGGTTTACAGCAGCTGCAACAAGAAAAAAGAGTTAATTTCAATTACAAATGTCCAGAACGTTTAATGAGAACTAACAGACAAGAAAGGCGACGAAAGTATCGGGAATGTTATTTGTAGTAATTATGATTTAAATGTGAAGAAAGTAAAGCGGACGAAAAGATTGCTTGCCGCTGGCGGGGACCGAACCTGCGACCTTCGAATAACGCATGCGACGCTCTAACAACTGATCTACAGCGGCGGTCATCCCCCCGTCCACTTAGTCAGCGCCGCTAGTAGCCAGTATTTCAATAGTTATTGGCCTATGTTACAAAGTAAGATAGAATGTCGGCTTGAACAACGATACGTGGAATAAGCAAAATATCATGGTCGGTTATACAACAATGCGTAATAAATAAAGAACCGTAAACATAAGTTAAATAGAGGTTATACGATATATTCCGATGAAAGCGTTACAGTTAAACAGAACCAACTAATGGCTAAATTAGTCATAGTTACAAGAAAACATGGTTGATCCCTCTGTGATAGGAATCGGCATAACATGAAAGTGAACCGCGTTTTCACAGGAGTATAGTCGGTTGTTGATTTATGAGAGCTTGCACAATGGCTTATGGTGTTTGGCAGCAATAGCACCGTTTGACGTGGAATGCACCCACGTTGACGCCTAGTGGCACATCTCCATCCTGATCACTAACTCAAAAGACCATGGTTTAATCATTCAGTATCTCGAGTGGTTAACATACACCTGGACACAGCATGTGCTGAATCCCGCACAATGATGGCACCAAAAAGCACGTAACACTGGTACTCGATATGCACTCATTCGAAGCGTCGTCATATAAGCAGAGAAATGCCAAGGTGCGCTCTCCCCAGTTATAGGGTAACCTACGCCTGTTCTCATGCGCACACCACACAGCGCTCCAGGAAAGCGAGAGGCAGAGTTCGTAGCTTGAGTCGTGAACGCAGAGCGGCGTTCCGCTTCCTGCAGGCGTGTCTCTCTCTGCACCGAAAGCTGAAGCTTCCGAAGCGCTCCCTGTCGGCGCTCGTTACTCTCATGATGCAGAACTTCACTTCACCGATCCTAGACGGCGACACCTTCCCCCCCCCCCCCCCACCAACCAAGGTCACTGGGGAAAGGAGGTGTCAGATATAAGGCGCGTTTGTGAAGCCGCATGCATGAGCTCCGGTAGCGCATTGGGTAGAGCGCCCGACGCCTATCGTCTTGGACAGAGAGGTCGTGGGTTCGACTCCCAGGTCACCCAAATAAACGTTTTCCTTTCTAATCTGTTCGTATGCACATTATCGACGTCACATCCATGACGGATATGATGTCAGTGAACTCTTGGTCCACAACGGGATAAAACACTTTCGTGTTAATAAAAAACTAACAACGTAACTTAATCGTGCTTATTAAAGCTTCCTCACTTATCGTAGTAAACTTGTCTAGCGAATTAGTGTCGCGCGTCTTATACACACAAATATTATGCCTTGTAGGGCAAATCTACGTCGCAATAACAATGGTGCCAGCATTTGATGAGTCAACTTCATTCCAGTCACTTATTGCTGTCATAAAGTAAGAGCACCTGCGTTGATTGAAACGAGTAAGATCAAATAAGTAAGGAAGAGGAACACGTCCGCTTTGTTGCAGAGGAAGTGAAATATGTTATAAGAAAAACTGCTGCAGCTTCCTTATGACACGTTTCAAGATAAAGCGATGTAGGGCTTTTATGCACTTGGCATGTGTCTGTCTTCTTGCCCAGTAAAAAACCGAGGTGTGGTCATGCATGCGACAGATACGCGACCATACCTCGGTTTATAATGCTTCCATGGAATTAAGGAAGCGTTTTGCCATGCACTTGCTCAAGACACACTTGTGCATAGTCTTACGATTCTCGTCGTTTGCACTCGACAGTCACCGCAGGTACTTCCCCTCCTGTGGGATTTTACACGTTATTTCTCGAAGGCGGGCACAGGTAAGAATTCACTTAGCGGTAATAATGTACACTCGCTTTTCGGACACGTGAGCTTAAGTACCAGTGCTCGCCGTGTAAAGTGAAACGGCGAAACGATCTTGGCTTTAGCACCCCATTTTTTCGCATGTCTTTGTGCGGGAAAGCTATTTGATGGTTTTAGCCTAAGTCAACGCTTTGTTCGGCCAATTATGTAATAGTGGGAGTATATTCAAGCTTCTAGCTCATCCAAGCTTTATAATAAAATATAAAAGTAAAGTTTTGCCTTTAATGAGTGCATCATGAATTTTCACCCGTAAAGGAAGAAAAAGTTAGAGCCGCATTCGTATGAGACAAAGGGCCTATGCCAAAGAGCTCCGTTTCATACATCAGCTGCAACGCTGTGGATGCTATGCAATGAGTCCCGTCAGCAATATAGACCAGATTATTTTTACTCTCGCACCCACGTTTAGAGCAAGCATGCGTAATCTTGACCCCAGTTGTCATCTGTCGGCGAGACCAGCGTAGGGGCTGCGGAATGGTTACGTCACAGCTGATGGTGAGCCAACACTGGCGGCCATCATGTGATAAGAACAGGCTGAATGCTAGGGTAGTCGTCCGTTCCACGTAATCAGCAGCCCCCCAGCAAAGATGGCTGCCTCCGGCAAGCAATGAAAATTCTGGTCTATAAGCCCGCATGTCTCGTGCTTGGCTTTTGTAGTTGCTCAATGCATCACCCTCCAATACCGCTAGCATATTGCACACCATGCGTAGTTTTGAGATCCCTCCGCTAGAAAAAAACAAACGCAGATCATATTACGAGGAAGAAGGCGCAGTTACGCAACCTGTTTTCTTAAACGCGCCTACTTCGGCCATTAGCAACGCAGCATAGATGTCACGAACGTACCATGTTGTTGCCGCTTGCGAGGTGGTGAACAGCGAATTTCGTCAACAGAGTTAGCGAAACAATCACGTAGTCTTTTCTCAGATTTGAGTCGACCAGTCAATTGAGCTCCAGAATTCACTATAAAAGCCATTAATTGTTGAGTAGTGTGCACTATTCTGCCGCCTAATAGTTCACATACCGAAATCGAAGCTACGGTGCGAAGGTGATTAGCCGGAATTGGAAACAAGTTGCGCACTCGTATACCATAGCCCCACGAGACTTGTCTCTTTCTTGAACGCTTGCCAACGAGAACCAATGTGCCGACCCACTGAAGAACCTCTCTTCATCCGAGGAATAGTTCTTTTTTTTACTTAGTTACCCATCGTTTCTCTATGCGTGGCATTTGTTTACGAGCATTACTCGAACAATTAACATTCCTTGGGCTCAGGCCACGTCGTGCATAGCCGTTGGTTTCCGCTCAGCGTCCAGGTACGCAACGCCTCCATCGGTGGCTGGCCCAGATGCTCGACAGTTACATCATCGCGATGAGCTGCACACACAATGCGATTGTCGATCGCCTCTTCTTTCTTTTGCTTCCACTTTGATGCTCAAATGACTGCCGCTCCGAGGAAGGTCACCGCTGCTCTCTCGCCATTTTCCTTCTTTGAACCGGGCAGGTCAGATCTCCAAGCGCCGGTCCGCGAGGGGCGGTGCCCCGTGGTGGCAAGACTTCAGGGAAAAGAGCTGCATGCAAGTTGGTTTTGAAGGGAGTGGCTGTACGTCTGGTATTATTAAGAGTGAGTATCAGCGCAAACGACAAGAGTGGACAGAAGAGAAGACATATGTCCTTTCTTCTGTTCTCTATTGTCGTTTGCGCTGATATGCTCTTAATCGTGTTGTACCAACACGCCCAATTCCTACTGTCTTCTATGCTTCTGGTATAATGATAGTTCACAAAACGAGACAGATGCCCACGTGAAAAAGGAGGCTTGAAGAAGTCAACGGTTCTTCAATTATATCGATGCTTCCATAGAAACGCAATACTGCGCTTGTTTTATCACTCAGCATTTAACTCAGTTGTACATGTTGTCAAGATGATGTACCGTAGGTGCCGAAAATTTACAGACTACTATGTTTAATGATACTTCGAATTTCTCAGCAATTTGTGGCTGTATTCAGTCGAACAGCACAGTACATGTTGTCATCGCGTTATATAACAGGCCGGGAATCTAAGTTCGAGGCTGGCTGGTGAACCAGCAGGAATATTCAGCTTTTTTTTATGCTTCATGGTCTTCGAGCTTTTTAAGCTAACTCTACTTCAGCCATGCTACGAGCGGTAGGTCATATGATATTTTGGTCTATTTCAGCGGTCTACATCAACACAAATAAAGCTACGTTCGTGATGCTGTAGCAAAGATTGGGCAATGATTACACCTGTGGACGAATGTTTTGGTCTGTGAATGTCGGTTGCGCATTGTCGCGAATACCGCCCATGGAACATGACCAAGAGGAGATGTCGATGTTCTGCATGACTTATGCAAGGAGCCGCGATTGCACCTCGTGGCTTCTAGGGTGTGTAGAAAATGATGCCACGTGATAGCACATCGCGCGCATGTGTTCTCCGCCCATGGTGCATACTCGGCTACGTGCCAACTCGTCCCATGTTTGTTTCTCATAAGCGAATTCTGATTGCTGACTTGGTTCAAAGCGGGCGCTTTCGATCGTTACACATCAAAACAAGCAGAAATGTCAGGCGCGTGCAAACTTGTCATTGCGATACGTGACCAGTGACCACAAGGAGGCGTTGCACAGTCGTTAAAAGGTCGCGAGTAACTACAACTTTGTTACGTAACGTAGCCGTGCGTGGTCACTTTCCTGTCTCATAAATCGGTGTAGGAGGGCATTTGGATGACAAGAGGTCTCAGATGCGGACGATTCTTTTATTTCATACGCTCTGTCATCTAACGCTAGAAAGCCGGCGATAGTATAGAAGCCGGATCCCACACACACAAAATCTTTATTCCGTGTTTAAATTTGATATATGTATGGACAGGTGAAAGCAACGATGGCGCTGAGTTTGATAAGGTAGTCTTGGCTGTCAATTGCACCATCTGGCTGACCCTTTCCGGAGCGCGATGATTTGTCCTCACATGGTCATCAACCGTGCCTGTTTTACAAATGTCGGTGGCAAATGCGACATTTCTTAGTGCATGGCTCTTTCCGGGAAAGCTAGATGTTCTGCAAGCGCGCGTGGAAACCCTCATCTTCCCAGATTATCAAGCGACCGCTTCCTCTGGACGCAGAAGCAGCGGCAAAACCAGGCAAATGGCTCGTTACAGGACTTAGTGCAACCCGAAGAAGCAGAGCGCACGGACCCGAACGACCGTGATGAATCTCAGGCTGTCTTCTTTAACATAGTAAAGTAAGATGTGTGATAGTTGAAGATATAGTGATAAGGATGATGATGATGATGATGATGTGAAGAGAAGATGTGTTAGGTTCCTTCGCAGAGCAGTCCTACAGCTGCTGTACCTTAACCAACTGAATGGGAAGCCGCATTGCCTTTCCTGAGATAAGTGACTTATCGACATAATCTACCATTTCTCGTAACATTAAAAGCTTTCTGTCTGCAACAGCCATCTGCTCCAGTGTTCAAACATGGGAATGTATCCAATGGCACGTTGTCTTGGACAGCGCTGGTGTGCTGGAAAGCGCAAGCACTTCTGCATATTGGTATTGTAAATGTGTGTGGGCATTCAGCGTATAGCTTTTGTTTGAACAAGTGCTACTCGTAAAGGCGCTCTGGCTAGGGTCATCTGCTCTAGCGTTCTCCCAAGTTTATAGCAGTAGACAAAAGGAAATTACACCACTGTCACTTTGAAATGCTGCGCAAGAACGTCATGCGAACAATATTCAGAACTACAAGACGTCGGAATGTTCTTTAAGTAGGTTGCAAGTGGGCAGCTTACGTCGCACTTACGTGATGCTAACGATGGCTTTTTTTTTTCAAAATTTTTATTTCGTTGATAGTTCTGTAGACACTCCTTATGAACCAATTTGTATTGCGGTGTATTAACCTGAAGTCACTTGGGAAACCAACAGAAAGAAGCTTTCTTATATCAGCTTATTCACACACCATGTATTCCGGCGTGGACACACAAGGTAGGACTGATTTCACCAGCGCATCCCTTTCTGTTGCACTAGTGGCGACTTGAAACATTACCTCTAAATATGCGCTAAGTTAACTGAAGTGAGCTGGGCTCCCATTCATTGTTTTAAATGCAGATCATTTCCATCAGCTGCTATTAAGCACTTATGTAGTCTTGCATAGAGAATGGTTTGACTTAGCCTAGCTTAGCATTCCGTGCTAAACGGCTCTAATATCTTAGTCCATAGAGCTGCGCAATGAATGCAGAATTTGACTGGTGTAGCCGGGCATCCTAATTCATCTCTCCTGCCCGGGCCTTGATTATTCACGTTGATAGGATTACTAGCATGCACAGACAATCCATACCCCCTTAAAAATTTTGGATTTTTTGTCCTTAGACATGTTGGGATTTTAGACGGTGTCTGAAAAGATGAACGCATCATGCACTTGAAAAGCTAGACGCTTCTCTAGCTAACAACAGCTCTTTCTAGGCCTGCTTTTAACGCATTTAAAACTCCGAAACGTCAGCCACATTGAAGCATTGACTGTCTGAAAGCTTCATCTAACAAAAACTGTACAAAGAATAAGAGGGATTTTCTTTTAACGCTTCAAAGTGGTACCAAAAGCTTTTGTAGAAATAGGAAGACACGTACAATGAGCATGTCTATGGATCACAAGAGAACACAATAATAATATCTAGGGTTTTACGTCCCAAAACCACGATATCATTATGAGAGACGCCGTAGGGGAGGGCTCCGGAAATTTTGACCATCTGGTGTTCTTTAACGTACACTGACATCGCACAGTACACGGGCCTCTACCATTTCGCCTCCATCGAAATGCGACCGCCGCGGCCGGGATCGAACCCGCGACCTTCGGGTCAGCAGCCGAGCACCCTAGCCGCTGTTCCACCGACGCGGACATAAGCGAACACAGGGAAGAGAAAAAAAAAACATTTAACACTACCAGAACACAAATTCAAATTCGCTCTAATATATATACAGATATGTTGAAGTAGAGAAATTGTTCACACCAATTCTGTTACTTAAAACTCCTTCCCTTCAAATGTTCAAAACGGTCTTGTTTCCCTTCCTGTTCGGTGCACAAAAAAAGAATCAAGAGCACGGATTGAGAGCATGAGGTGCGCACAACTGTGTATCGAGGCTGCAGCTGAAAAAGTGAACACTTGTATCCTACTTGTATGACACCGGCTGAGGCTGTTGACAGTACTCAAGAACGAAAAAAAACAAAAACAAAAAAAAGGTAGGGCCAACGAACCTTAGAACGTGCGCGCACCTTTTGTCAACGCCTTCGGGACCTATATCGCGGGTTTGCGATTCATTTTTGCGTGGTGACAATACCATATGTGACGTTGTTCCCGCTATGCTATCCGCCCATTAGTGTTTGCTCAAGTTTTGCGCTCGACTGGGCACTCGTTGCACGTGCGCCCAACGCCCATCAGTAGCTTGTGTCGTTCGATAATGTTTACGATGCACGGAGCTGATGAGAAGTGTCCGAAGGTTCTAGAATATTTTTAATGGTTTAGGTGCACAACAACCACTGATGTCATTTCCACGCCTAGCTGTTACAGCGGTAGTGTACCTAATAGCGTAGAAATTAATGAAGGATACGTACAACAGTCAGAGCCTGGCTTCTATTTTTTTTTCAATTCTTCGGTCTACCGATTGACTCACTGAGCCATTCTACCGTGACAAGAATTATTGAAGCAATTTCACTAATTGGTCATGAGGACGATGTGCTATATCGCTGCAAAACATGGAACAAACTTCGCTCGCCCCTTCGTTGCAGCCGTCGACACGTGCCTTTGGCCACATGGCTTCCGCGCGAAAACTACTGCTCTACTACGGTTAAGTAGCACCTGTGGTACGAAAAAAATCTGCGACCCTAACAAAAACACCTCTGCGGACTATCGGGGCAAAAAGGGACAAGTACAACTTGCGCAAGCATAACACTGTTATGTTGCGGATGAGGAGTCAAGTTACGAACTAAGCATCTGTTGGGACAGCAGAATCAGAATCAGTTTATTCGTGCTAATAAACGGCGATAATTACATACGTATGCACAGAAGGAGATTCCTTGTTAGAAACTGAAATGGGACCTCCTGTGCCGCAGTACCGAAGTCACATCAGGTTGCTCTCATTCTTTCACGGTCGCCAAGGTAACGAGTATTACTGCATGCCCACTTCCAAGAACGTAATGACGGACTGGTTGGGGCGTATTCGTAACAGCTCAAAGGAGACGGCACAAGAAAGACAGTCGGGACAAGTACCACGGCCAGGAGTTACGTCATGTCCGTCTCCCTTCTTTCGTCGCCATTGCTTCCGCTACTCGAGCACGCGCAAGCACGGGTGCGTGCGTGCGTAAGGATTCCTTCGCGGAGGCATTGCTCGTCGTCATTTCTCGGCCGTGAACGTGCTGCGCTCGTCACACTGACGGTCACGAACGGCTCCGCATTCACGAAACGTCCCGCCCCTTTACGCGGAAGAACGTATACACTTCCCCTGCCGGGACAGGGCTTTCACGAGGCGGGGCAGCGCTGGTCCTGCGTCTCGCTTCCTGCCGGTGGGCGTCGAAAGCTCGCTCCAAGTTCACTCAGCCGTTCACGGGGACATCATTGACGTGGTGGCCGTGTCGTGGTCGTAAGACAGCCGCGGCGTCGGTGGCAGAAGCACCGAGCCAGCCGGTTACGCTGTAACGCGCGTGCACCCTGACCTTGAGGAACGCCCCCCCACTCACTCTCTCCCAGCCGCCGCCGCATTATGTATATACGTTATATGCAGCGCTGCTCCGTCAGCGAGTGCAGAACGCATTCAGCTTACCTGGCTATAAGAGCGTCCTATTCTCTTCTCTGGGACGCCGCACGAGCGAACGATCAAGCGCCTGTGCTTTGCAGTTTGCCTGTACGGGTGTCGACACGTCTCGCACGCTGGTCCGCCGCGCCACTGCCTGCGTGAACCCTGTTCTGGACTTGTGATTATCGTTTCTGGAAACGAGATCGACCAGCAACATCTGACTGCTCATATTTGTCCAGGTGAGTGAGTTCGATGTGGACTAAGAACAGTGAATGTTTGGCACCGTTTCACCGGTCTTTGTCAGACTTCATGCACGAATACAAGTTGTTTGTTTATGCGCGACGCGCCTCTTGTGTTGTCATGTAAATACGCTGCGCATAAAGGCAATTTTCAAATAAAAAAAAGTTTGAAGCTTTTAACGCCAGACCGTAGGCGACGTTCTGATATCCGCACATATTTATGAGCGTTCATTCGAGAAATTTTTCATTACGGAAACATTCCTATGTGTTTAACACTAGACGGCATTTTAGTGCTGTTTGTGGGAAGCCTAGCGATATTCTGCGATAGTTCTCGGGCGCAATTTCAGCTAAACAACCAACGGAAGGAGAACATTTCGTAAGGAAACTTAAATAATGTGCGAAGCCCAGTTAGTTATAATGAAGAGATTAAACATATCACTCATTACATTGCACGTCGCGAGAAGGTCAAGGCATACTTGAATGTCTGCGTCATATCCCGTATGATACCATGCTTTGTATTACGTTGTATCACAGCCTTGTATCACGTTGTCGTGAGCTCGTCGCCAGCAGGCTACCAGCCTGCCAACACACGCGATTTAAACGCCTTTACCTTTACTGCAGCATACGAATTTTGCCGGAATATAGGGCATTCCAAAGTGCAATGTCGATGTGCTTAAGAACCACATGCACACTATCTGTTATCAATTCCATTTCGCCGTCATTGTCTCATAAAATCCGAACTGTTTCGATGGTGTAGCTTCCCAAGAAGCGTCCTCATGTTCAAAATACCCCGACTTGTTTGCCACAGGTCCGAGCGCGTATTTATTCGTTGCCAGGCGGCTAAATGGCGTCCATAATTACCTGCACTAAATATTAATATCTAAAAACCATTATTTCAATTCCATCATAACGCGAACCAATCAACTCTCATAACCCATGACGGCGATGGCTGCTTCTTTACATTTACGTCGCAATGCCTTACGTGGGGCTCGGAAACAGAAACCTTCGGCATCACCGGAGGTTTCGCGTGCCAAAAGACGTGAAAAGCTATAGCTGCGACATGGCCATGGATGCAATTCATATAGACCTTATCGGCATCGTCGCTGCAGTGTTTTCGCATTCCTGCTGCTGCAGTGACCTACACATCATCTACATGCGTTCAGCTAGCGGGCGATGACACCACGTGACTTTGACCTCGCACGTGCTAAAGCAGTATGTAAACTGTTTCTGCCTGACCAGGCGTTTGTTTGGTATTGCGAAACACAAGATTGGTTGGCTATTATTGTCCGTATCGAAAAGCTACGGAGCGTCGCATATCATTGCTATTATGAACACTGTTGGATTCTATACATTGTCGCATTCTGCAATGGTGACATATGATGTCATGCAGAGATGGCGCACTGAAGCTTTTAGAGATGCCAACAGCTAAAAATAGCTATTTCGGAATCGCTCGTCCATTCTGGTCAAAACGAATTGCCTGGTAATCGATTCGCTGTAGCAACAAATACGTGGCCCGT
This sequence comes from Rhipicephalus appendiculatus, assembly GCA_030522465.1. Taxonomy (NCBI): domain Eukaryota; kingdom Metazoa; phylum Arthropoda; class Arachnida; order Ixodida; family Ixodidae; genus Rhipicephalus; species Rhipicephalus appendiculatus. The sequence continues at coordinate 47,388 of JALIZH010021677.1, forward strand.
GTGTGCCTGTAAACTTGGTTCGTGCTTCTCACCTTCCCTGGCGCCTCTCGCTGCTGACGTTGTTGATCTATACGTTATGGTATTGTTCAGCTGCAGCACATAATGATCATGAAGACTCAAGCCACATAAGCCTTCGGGGGGTGGAGGCACATGTTAAGTTGATTTCATAAACGCAGCACTTGCGTACTTGTTACTTGGGTAAGCAATTTTATACTATTCACACACACTCGCACGCACATGCTTACGTTGCCCGCTTTACATTGAATATAGTTACCATTTTATTCACGCCATCTCCATTGTATTTCTTCCGATAACTTTTTTTTACCTTCTATTTCTTTCTCTCTTTCTTCGCGATATTTGGAATGTTAACTCTACTTATGGCAGCATTCGCTTTTGAGCCTTCTTTCTTTTTTTTACGCTGAACATTATGTTGTACTGGCAAATGACCAATCCTACAAAGTTGGCACAAGGTGTTCAAGGTTGCTGAGAAGCTGTCAGTCCGTTCTTTTTTCTCTCTCTCTCTCTCTCTCTGCTCTCACCGCGCCGCGGACCACTCTTGCACATCAACAGCCACTCATTTGAAGCTTCGCACGACGTGTCACAATCGGAATTTCAGAATTTCCGTCAGCTTTCAGCGACATCGACGGCCGTAGTTGCCGTGTCCACGGCCTATAATTGACTTGTCATGTGGGTAAGAAACGTCGCATTTAAGAGCGTCGGTTCCATTGTTGCGCATACTATAGGCAGCGTCTCCAGTCGGGCGCATGCATGTATCCGAGAGCATCCCGCACGGTTTGACACGTCATTCTTTTTTGGCTTAGACAGCATGCACGTGTGTTTGTGAATCACCGCCGCCTTTGTCGCCTATGTGCACCCGCCTGTGTGTATCATCGGTTGCTTCCACATTTTGCACCTACATTCTGGCCAGGCGTCGAACTGCCAGCACTTGTATTCTTTATAACTTATGATGGTTATGAGGGTGATTAACTAGCAAAGTATGCGGCCTGATTTCGTGAATTAAATTGTGAATGATATATGCATTCCCTTCTCTAGTTACTCTGAGTAAAAAAAAGTTCAAACAGCAGGCATTCAAGTTGCACACTTTCGGTTCCGCCTCGCATTCGTGTATTACAGCAGTGCTTACAAGTACACTCTTAATCTGGTTCCACATAGGTTCCAGCTAGTAAGCGGAACTTTTTTGCAAAAAAGTTCCGCTTACGTAGGTGCAGCATGCGTCCCAGATAACGCCTCGAGTATGCGGAACAGTGTTTCAGTGATTGGCTGGGTCGTGTATGCTGCAGCGTTACGAGGATCTAGGTACTAAATCTAGGATATAGGTACTTTCAGTACCTAGGCAGTCGGTCTGTATCCCTGATGCGGTTGCGAGGGAAAAAAATTATTTTTGACGCGGTCCGCCCTTTTCTCGCCAGTTTGGCGGCTGTAATTATCACTACGGGTAATTAGAAGATGAACAGTACCACAATCATCCCAATCTGCGACAACAACATGCAAATTACGCACAGTATTGGAATCGAACTCGGGACCGCATGCACTGAAAGCTGATGACTTACCCATTGCACCACAGCGCCACCGCAACAACGCTCGTTTTTTCGCGGGGGTATATATCTACCATGTCGTTTGCAAACAGTCGGCGCGACGTTGAACTTCTGTTTTCGTGCCATGTACATGTGTTTGAGCGTGCATTAGGTCAGCAAATAGTTTGCGGGGCTCCATGACCTCCAGACAAACGCGGTAAGCACCTTCAGCTCCGACTTCGGTTCATAATTCGCCGTGCCGCAAGAACGATTAACGTGTATCCGTGTGTCGTTAGTGCTTCTCCGTGAACAGCGGTTGTTTCGCTCACCGAAAATTCGCGAATGTATACCAGCGTGACGAGGATATCTTCAGATCTCGAAACCCACGTACGTTTTTCCTATGTGCGTGTGCTGCGAGTAATTTCCGTTATTTATGCCGCGATGTACACGCGTGTCAGTGACAGCAGCCCGTTCTCAGATGTTCGTGTAACGTTAACCTGCTTTGGCAAGTTAACGTTTGAGTGGGTATTTTAACGTGCCTACACTAACATTTGCATTTTGTGTGCGTGAACCATCGCTAGTCGCACGTTGGGGCAGCAGCACCTTTTTTAGCAGTTCGACGATCATCTGTTTCGGCAATTACCACTTATGCGCGCTATTTCGCGCGATACAGTGGTTTTTACTCATCTTCAGTCTTTAACTGATCTTATATATGGGAACTAGCTACTCTTACCTTTATTCAGCATCACACCACTGTTCAAGTGAATGCCGAAACCTACGCCAAGATCAAGTGACGTACACAAATTTGCCACGGACAGGTTTCCCTCCAAATAAATAGTGGATGCTTTTGCACACCTTTTTCGCGAAAGTGCGCGTGTAGTCGGGGTCAAGATATGGTGCAGAACGAACTTGACAATATTGTTCCTGCATGCCTCAATAAAACAGCTGATCTTTAGAAAATGAGAATATCTTATAACTTGTACATTGCCACAGCAGTACACAGGTTGGCTTGATCGTGGTTCAACGTTACAAATACCATGCTAGAATATGAGAACTGTAGCACATATTCAAAACTGTGAAAAAAGGTCGCTGGCATATGCTCTCCTGCTGCCTTGTGCACCTGTACTCCATTTTCAAGTTCACCATGTAATTACACAACCATTAATAAAAGTTCAACCCACCAATTTTCAATCAATGTGGATCACTTTCTGTCTCACTGCCTTCCGTTTATTCCTTTTGTGCAATGTTTTCCAAAAATCATCTGTTCAACTTGTTTTGTAGAACACGAGCATTGATATTGATAGGCCAGTGTTTCAAGAATCTGTTTTGCGTGCACAAATAGTTTTTTTTAATGCGTGACAAATGTCATAACTCGACAACTGACAAAAGAAATGTTGTTTGTCGTCCTTTATTGGAATCAAAACAGTAACACTGGGACTTTCCCAAATGCAGGGAGATGTATGATATCCTAAATAAAGTGTCCCGTTAGCACTGGAAAGTGTTCCCACCATAGACCTTCTTGTACAAAAAACAGGTGGGCCATTTCTGCTTCGCCAGGAGTGTCTTCCTGAAAAGGATATCAAATAAAGAAGTTCATTAGGCTCTAAAGTGTGCTTACTGATACGAGCTTGTAAGGGAGTGTTTAAAAAGTTTCGATTACCTTCGTGGCAGTTGTGGTGCCCTTGCAGCTCCAATTGGCTGGAACGTGATAGAAAATGTTAAATATATGTTATATATGCTCATCCTGATTAAAACGTCCCATACCCACCCACCTACACACACAATACCGTGGCGGGTATTGACGTGAAACTATCGAATATTTTCGAAGTAGAAAATTTAATGGGAGCCGCTCCATTTCTCTTACCTTTTAACAATCGGTGTGGGACTTTTTCGACATGCGTGGAGACAGGGACGGTGAAGGGCCTTCTCCCTCATGCAAGATCACGTTGCGTGTCATTATCGTGGTGTCCGATAATGAGCGGCTTGTCAATCTTGAAGCCAATGGCTGGGAAAAATTTGAAAACTCTTGTCGGTACCATCACTCCTTGTTTTCGTTATTACGTTAACAGTACAGGACCATTACGTATTCACATAAAAACGCTCAGTACTTGGCATACAGAATCTAAATGTGTCAAAAGTGGTGCACCAGAAGTGATTTTCTGAGATAAATTAGTGCGAGCGCCTTTTCAAGAAATTACACCACACCACATGACACTGCACCAAACAAGGACACCCAGCGACGCATCAAACACCACTCCGAACCCCACTTCCTGTTGTCACAAACGTTAAAACACGGAATAATAATTGACTGCGCGTGATGCAAACTAGTTCGTCGTACTCTGGAAAGACTGCCGAGGCTAGCCAGTCGCCAGTCATGCAAGAAATGATTTTGATAGGTCACCATGGATTGTTCTAACACACTCACGCGAGCCATCCGAGGAAGCGAGCCAGGAGCGTAGCAAAGAGGAGGGTTGGGGGTGAAAATTTTCAATTTTCCTTACGTATATATACACGCACACATAAAAACGCACGCACAAACATACATAAAGTATGGTTGAACCCCCCCCCCCCCCCCCCCCAAAAAAAAAAAAAAATCCTCGCTACGCCCCTGAAGCGAGCGATGTCATTTGTTAATATTTCCGTAAAAGGCAGGGTTTACACAGAAAGCCTCAGTGAACCTCGCCTACAGCTAAGCACATCAGACTGATACAGTGTCCTTTTTTTTTTCATCGTGAGTGTTTGATCATGTGCAAGATTTCTCGGCGAAATTTACATATCAGCTGTACATGACACACAATTTATGCTGCTGACAGACGCTTGCGTATTCATCCTGCTAGTGCTAGCTAATGCACGCCCAAACCCCCCTTCATTTCATTGTGGTCGCATAAACTTTTAAGCCACACAACGAAGACTGAACTCACAGCCATCGAGAAGAATGGCGCAGACTGCAAGTTCCCGATTTGTCATCCGCCTTGCCGCTAATTCATAAGCAATATAAACGCTCGTCACTCACCTCTGCGTAGTGAATGCAGGATCTATAGTCCGAGGCTTCAAAGGCGAACTTGATAGCGATGGTCCCAGAGCCTCCTGAACCATCTACAAACACGAACAAAGCTTCGGAAAACAACGCGCATTCACCAGCAAAGAAAATGGCGCACGCTGTCTGTAGACCTATAGCCTAGTCAATCACTCGTCAGTGCAACTACGTAACCATCGCAACGCTCCGCCAGTGAAGAGAGTGTCGGTGAGAGTACACGGACACGCTTTTTTCTGTTTGCAGGAAGATCCGCTGCAGAGAGACATGGAGGCTCTGCAGTCGTTACTTCACGAACGCCAGTCCCGCGTTTGGCGTGCGCTGTTTCGTTGCAGCACTATAGTTGTTTCGTAATCGAAGAAAGGATTCATGGGAAGGCTTGGCCTCCTCCCCGACGCGCATAAGCCGTATAGCTGGAACATTAGATGCAGATACGGCGTCGGTTTGCAGCCGTAAGTGGAACAACCGTCAAAGCACGCCATGCGGTAACCGGAACAAATCGCTGAGTTCGAGTACACATGTCGCGTTCCACTTAATTAAGCAAAAACTAAAGAAAAAAACAGCTGCTGTTCCAGATAGCGAGCCGTGATCCACATAACACCTCCGCCTGTTACGGTTATCGACTGCTTACGACTGCTTTAGCTGGAACGTATGTGGAACAAGATTAAGAGTGTAAGAGAGCTGTGTAGTTGCGTTGATCACGTTGATGTAAAGTGGACACACAGTAAGAAAACCTGACACGAATGAATCCACGTGCGTTATGTCTTTTCATGTTGTGCACCCTTCTTTTTTTTTTTTCTTTGTTAGTGCCTTAACTACGTCATATATAATAAACAACTCCTGCTGCAGCTGTACCACGCGACGCACTTCGGTAATTCGCTAGAAACAGGTTACTTCACCGCAAGGCCACAGCTAGACATAGTATTTAGTTTCCAAGCGTGAAGTGGTGTAAAATGACGGTGGGTAACTTTCAGCCCAATTCAGTGAGGCTTAGCACTTTTAAAGGATACGAAGGAAATGTTGCGAAGTCACAGGTGGATAGCGTCGGGAACTGGCGAACTCCGGAATGCCACACAAATGTATTGGCGCAGTTCTTGCGTGTAGAAATTCAGAATTATTTAATAATGCACGACGTCGTTGAGCAATTTTCACACTAAAAATGCTTCTGTTTTTTTAACCAATACGACCAAAATAAATTCGAGTATCGTGTCATGCCGCAGAAGTGCGACGGCATTCACGATAAAACTCTAATGTTCCCAAATTACTCGTCTGATGATCCTCTCAGATGATGCTCCCAGTTTACCAGCTCGGGTCTCCTCGCGCGCAAATGACAAGGAGCTCAGAGGTAATTATAATACCTGCTGGGTTTTTACGTCCCAAAGAAGCTCAAAGGGGCCGAGATGAATATGCCTAAAAGAAGCGCGCGCACACACACACACACACACACACACACACACGCACACACACACACACACACACGCCATTGTACTGCTTAACTGCTTGAAACGGGAAAAACTCGGCAAAAAAAAAAAAAAAACATTCAAGGCACTTTTTCACAGGAGTGTCTACTTACGTTGGCTCATTCCTCTTATCTAAGGCGCATTAGCGTTTGTCTAGCGAAAAGAGATGTGTTTCAGGCATTTTAGGCAGGGCGTTAGCCTTTAAGATTATTGACCCAGGAGGCACTAGAGCAGGAAAAAGTTGGATGAGGTTCAACGGCTCATAATGTTTATTTCTAGGAACTCGCGCGCATCATCAGTCAGGTTTGAGATCCAGGAACATAACAAGAGTACCCCGACTGCGGAGATCTCGAGGATGTCGTTTTTCTTCGAAGCCTTAGTTATTCTTCCGGCCTGTTTATCTGGTTTTCCTACAAGGCGGTCGGTTTAGCTTCCCCTACGGATGCGCTGTACAGGTGTGGCGCGCTTACGTCATTCCTTGCGTATCGAGGGAAACGCATCGCTTGTACGGAAGTGCAACTACTCATCTTTATGCATAAGTTGTTTCAGTCAGCATCAACAGGGAACGTCAAATGGTTTCGAACGAAGGCTTCCATTTCCCAGGTGGTGAACACGCCATGAATAGGAGAATTGTCATAAAACTGTCCGGCGTGAAATTTTTGCGCATAGCGCGGAAAGACCTCGCGAACGAGCTATAACTTTTTTTTGGCTGTTTTTGGTTTCCTTGGCGGTGTTATGCGTGCGTGTGTGCGAAAAAAGGAGCGAGTGTGGGTGGAGTAGCGTATATTTCCTCATTGAAATACCACTTACTAGGAAAAGTGGACGCATTTACATATCTTATAACCGTGTGTGCAAATTGAGATCGCAGAGGTTTGACACTAACGGCCTGAACTGGGGCTTAAGGTAAATATTGACATCATTTTTCCGGTGGTACTTATGCGTTCATCTGTGACCGCATTGATTCAATGATGTCTCATGCGTTTGTCCAGTCTCTGGATCCATGTCTCATACCCGTATAAGACGAAAACACTTACAAGAGCAAACTGTTTTGGGATGCTGTCAATAAGTCCCTGCAGCTGAGGGTGACGAAGGCAATACTATTCTAGGAATAACAGACTTTCGATAGCGGCTGAAGCCGTATAATTGGCATTTGATGGGACACTTGACCTGAAGGTTGCGGCTTTGCAGGATTTCCTGGCCTGGCAAAACAGCAACCTAGAACTATTATTTGATGACGCACCTGCGTTCATGGACTCACTGTTCAATTAAATCTAGCTGATCTAACCACGCAATTAAATTTGGTAGACACCCAAGTTCCACTGACAGCTCCCGAAACTTTTTTTTTTTTTTTATTGAAGTAGAAACACAGTGAAATTCTGATTAGGTTAAACGTTTCCACGGCACCATAAAAACGAAGGGGCTACGTGTCATGGAATCCATACTAGGCATCCACAGTGTCGTGACGGGGCTCTTGTCTATTGTATTTACTCTGAAAACAAGCCCGTCCAGCACAACATAGAAAACCCGGAAATGATTCACTGTGTTTACTCCGGCAACGTGTTTCCTTTGAGTGCGTGGAATGGTATCCTTCCTTTCCTATTGTACTCCACGTTGACGAAGCTAGTGACACCGCCAGTGTTCTGCCATGCCCTGCAACGGTCCACCAAACACGTGTGACGCAATTGCCTCACAGGGTACGTGCGCTCACGTTGTTTACAGCACAGCAGCCGACGCGCGTGTGACTGTGTGCATGTGACGATGTAGTTATACGCAAATATACCATTGCCGCAAGCGCTTCATGCAGTGCACCACAGATTACGTCAAAACGCCCAGGCCAGTAGAATTTGTGCGGCAAACGGGGCAACCGAGTTAATGACTGAATCGTGTAACGTGCAAATAATCTAAAGACGTCGCCGCGGCGCCATATTTCTTCACGCAATAAAAAAAACAATTGCTTCTCTGTCGATACGACACAATGCGGCAATCTTTAGCAGGAACAGCTGATAACTACCGGATAACGTTTCGTTATCGACACAACAAGTATAATGTATCTGTAAACCAGAGTTATGTTGCTAAAATTCAGCTCCTCTGTTGCATTTCATGTCGTTGGTTTTAATAAACGTCCTGTGCGTGATGTGTCTTGACCTCCGTACACACTGACATATGTCATCATCGGTCACATGGCAACAGTTTTCACTGGATTCTCCATGTTCCTGTCGTAAGTTTCTTCGTGATTAGCCATGTATGTCCCCGCTCTCTGTAAGCGTACGAGCAGTCGACTATATTCAACGCCGTCAACTCCCATATGCATGTAGTAACCTCATCGCATTCGTGATTACTTCTTTTTCGAATGACACACGCGTCGTGTGGTTCGCGGTTGTTTCTGCGAAGTTCGAGTTCCCGCGAATATTTCTTTTTTTTTCTCTCTCTCTCTCTCTAGCCCCGTAATCGCACCTTCTAATATACAGAACATGTAGGGCTGTTCTTTTCGCGATATCATTAGTCGCGCGACACGCACTCAATCGAAGCACTGCCCCTGTCATTACACGCGATCGGGTAGGCGTGTATCCTCTGCGGACGCCTCTCCGTCGCCAACGAATGCCGCCGCGCTGCACGTGATGATTACCGGTGAGCGGAAATATCTCTCGCGCTGAAACGGCCGTGCGTCAGAGTCGCAATAATATGGAATGATTATTGTCGACGCGTTTTCAGTTCGTTCGTTCTTTACTGCAGCATAGAGACATCCGTTTCGAAATCAAAATTTCGGCCTAAGCCGCGCTTTCTTAGTCTGCTCGTAGAAGCGGTAGATTCAGCCAAGATTCAGCCGGTTAGGCAATTACCGAGGTTTTCGTTCACTAAACGCCATCTATGCACTTGTTGCGTATTCTCTAGCAAGGACACAGCCGTGAAGAGCGTGTTGCAAAATGAACGCAGCTACTTAATTTTGACGCCCCTAACAGCTTGATCACGTGCGGATATATTTGTGGGACATTATAATGCATAAAGCCCCGTCGATGTTCAGTGTCTCAGATTACACTGACCTGCGATGACCGACCATATAATGAAATGCTATCGTAACGATTTATACCACTTACGCGTTGGTATAGAATTCCGCACTGATATCTCGAGCAGCAGAAACTCGGTATTCCCTCCTCTAGCTAGTAGTCACCGCGTTACTCACATCCGTTCACACGTGTGAGTAACAATCGGTCGACACTACGCGCTCATTTTTTCCCGTCCCGTATCTCGTGGAGACACCGCAGGCGTCACAGGTAGGTCCGCAACGGCAGTTCCGATATCGATTGCGGGACGGAGAAAGCTTCCGTTATTTGTTGTATGTGTAACGGGCACAACACTTGGCTATCTTCTTCACCGACCCCATGCCTTAGAAAACGAGTGCGCCCTATCAGCGTGCCTCTCCTCCTTTGGTTCTTGCCGCATAGCTACGGCTCGAAGATAAGCACTTGAGACGGGCAATTTTAGGCTGGCCGAGAGCGTCAGAGGCAGAGCGGCGACCGTTCATGTGAGTAGCTAGCTGGACCTGGATTCTGAGTGAGGCGCTTTAAACGTGACATCCGTGTTGTGTTATCTTTTTCGTCCACTTTTCTTTCTTCGCATTTACATTACAATTACATCTAATAACATCCCCTATACTTTCCTTGGCATCTTTGTCTGTTAGTTCTCATTATATACTGTGTTCAACGAAAGCTAACGAGCCCTTAAATCTACACTTCTTTCCTTCATCCGTGTGTGAAAGGAATTCTCTCGGAGTGAGCAAAATGACGCTTAAAGACTTTACAAACCATTCAAACTTTGGCACGGATTCCTTGTACTGCGTTATTCGCAAAACTCACTCTCAATGTTCATTGAAACTGTACGACCATTGACATTTGTATGCATCCTTCTGCGCGAGCTCCGCAGAAGGGAAGAAATTGAGTTCGCGGCTTTCAGCGATCACCGATTTGAGTGATCATGAAATTGAGCGTTTGTCTTCAGTAATATAATGGTAGTGCCAAATGAATGAAACAGACGGTTGGGCCTAGGGAAAGGATAGGGGACGCCAGTTGTTGTCTTTACCCTTAGTGTAAGTAATTATAACGTAAATTGAAATGAATTAAAGTAGACAAAAAAAATATCACCGTTTCCCACAACTTTCGAATTAGCATCCGATATCCATTCCGATTGAGCTACGACGGCGGGCGATTCCACGTACTCTTCAAGGATCCTGTGAATTCATTAAGCCTAGTTATCTGTTGTATTCATTTGGTTGCGCCGAACAGAGCAACGAGCACCTCGAATAAGTTCCCCTTCTTTAGAACAGGAATATAACGGCAGCCATTCCAAGCTAAGATAGCCTATACTTCGAAAACGTGTATATTGGCCTATATATACATAGAAAACGCATATACCGGCACACGTTGTACACTTTTACACGAAGGTCGTACGTGAGTGTTCATATTTTGGATGCATAGCTACGATTGCTGGACTACACAATTATGCTTATCTCTCTGAAGTAACCTTGAATGGAAAGGGACCGCTAAGTTGCGCCACTCATTATCTCTCTACACAGCTTTATTAGCCGTAAAGCAGTGTTGCCTCATAACCGTATTTCTGAAAGACTTGGCCGCATACGCAATAGCGCTTTTTCATGGACGCTTGGAAGATTCGCCGCAGTGTGCGCTAATCTGTGGCAGTCACTACGCGGTATCAATCTCTCAATCTCTGTCTATTCTTTATAAAATTATGCATAGTTCACGTTAAGCTCCAGTCGTCTCTGTAAGAATCGCACGGATGACAATTTTGCGAAACGTATGCCATTATTGTGCTTACTGTGACTACTTTGTAGGGAGGGGAAAAAAAATCAAAATGGGAGCTATAGAGAAAGAAAGTGGCGGACATTCGGTGCAGGAAAACAACTAGTGCGGTAGTAGTAGGCGAAACGTTTTTATAACCTCCTTGCACATTTTCTCGCAGATCTCATTTGGCCCGGATTAGTCGAGTAGTGCCACTGAGGATGACCGTTTTGCGGCTACAACTTGCGCGGTACCTGTTCCTGCTGCTGCCATCACTGCTGTTGGTGCTGGTGTTGCCTGCTGTCCCGAAAGGGGAGGCAGCGCCGATAGTAACGTCCAACTGCAGCGAGACCTTTCTGCGCTACAACCAGAACCACACCATGTGCAGAGAGGAGCCCGCGTGCGAGATTCCAAGTTGCGGGCATCGACGACAACGTCAAGCAGCTCATTCTCAAGCTGCACAATCACTACCGTAGCCTCATCGCCGGAGGGAACGAGACTCACATGCCTCCGGCGGCCAACATGCTCGAGATGGTGAGAAAACGCGTTTATTGGTGAAATGAAAAACTGTTTTGACAAACTGAAGCTAAAGAACGCGAAAAAGCACATTCACGAAAACCAACCACACAGGGCAAGCGCTGACTTCCAGGTGAATTTTACAGGTATGAAAACGTCATATAAGTATGTGTGCACATACTTGCATGACGTTTTCATCCCAATAAAAAATTCACTTGGAAGTCAGCGTTTGTCCTCAGCGTTTGCTTTTCGTGGCTGTGCTTTTTCGCGCTGTTTAGCTTCAGTATAAATTTATGAGAATTCAAGGGGAAGCACTTTACTGTTTGAAGCGAGATCGGGTTGCCTTAGAACCCGTCGTTATAAAGCGAGATTTAGTAAAGAAGAAGAACAATGCATATGCTCTGGGCAAGATAAGGAAACGACGGAGCATGTTCTGATTGAATGTGGAGATATACACCCGGGTGTACGCTTAGGCACGAGCCTACATGAAGCCTTGGGTTTTAGGGACGACAATGGAAAGCTGAACACGCCCGCGATGGAAATAAGTAAGAGACGATTAGAGTATTGGTGGCAGAAAGGTAGAGAGAGAGGACAAAAATAAGTAGTTGGAAAAATAAGGACACTCTGCCGTAAAGGGCAGAGAACTGGACTATGAATTTGCGTTTTTTTTTAGCTATAGTAAGATAGATTTAATCGAAATAGACAATTAAGGCATTAGGCCTAATTTTAAAGAAAAAAAAAGGGAAAAAAAGATTTTTTTTCCTTTTTTCTTTATCTGTCGAGCCTGGTGGCACACTTGTAACCACCCGTTATAAAGGGGACGTTCATAGTATCCATCCATCCATCCATCCATAAATAACCAACTAGCCCAGTCAGCTAGATTATTGTGTTTTGACAAAATGTGTGGATGTTTCAAGCGAGTAAGCATTAGTATTTTTGACAGACCCGAACAATTGACCTGTTATAGCTATATGTCATTCTATATAAACTCACTTCGGTGGCTCAGTGGATATTACGTAGTGCTGTTTAACGTAAGGTAACGTGTTAGATTCGTATATGAAGTGGAGGGTGCAAACAGCATCACGTGTTTGGATGCGTGTTGAAGCGCTGCAGGTAAATTCTGAAATGGGGGGGGGGGGGTGCTGGCGGCCAGCAGAGGATGAAGAGCAGCCTAGGGCGCGCTCACGCTCGGCGCGCTCGCCAAGACAGCTTAGAAGACTGGTCGTGGCCTCCGATCATTAAAGGTACCTTTTCTGGTCGGCCTCCATGTTCATGCCGAGGGTTTTAGCTGACCACTAGTTAGCCGCCCACATTTGGCGCCCAACGTGGGAAGCCACATGAAGTCGCTGTGCAGTTTTGGGACTTTAAATTTCATTTTTTTTTAAAGCAAACAAATTTTGGTCACATAGGATGACGCAGATGATATGACATGTCCATGAAGAATGAGTCTTCCTGTAGACTTTTTGGTTGTACAGAGTGTAACCCGCCTGTAAACAGGTAGCAGTCTTGAAGTTGACAGCTCGAGCGTTGTGTAGCTCGCCCTCAGACAGCCGTTGCGAACAGAAGGTAACCACAAGGATGAAAAGGCGGTCACTGATGAAACCTTTCTCGAGATGTTTCCGTCAGATGTCAGCGCTTTCTTCCGTCAGCTGTCTTAACGTTCTTAACCAGTTTGTACGCGCTCCTTGCTCAATCAAAACCACATTTTTTTTCCTGGATGACGTAGTATAGATTGCCGAAATTTTTGGCAACTTCCCAGCTGCATCGTTTCTAAGGATATATCATTTCGCTATGTTTCATGCAAAGCTCGTCGTATCTAACTATACAGTTTCCATGGGACAAAGTTCGCAAACACCTCCCATCGAAAATCGGCATCTTGTATGGTCGCTCGCAGCTGAACCAGCGATTATTGGGCCTGATGGGCTTGTCAAACAACACGGCGCGCCGCAATTGCCGAGTCGAAGCATTGCGACAAGAGCTAACCCTAGCGCAAGCTTTTGACCACGTGCGCTGTAGAGTAGGTCTGTATGCGTGTCTTAGAGTGTAAATATACAGCTGTACAGGAAGAAGACAAAGCGTGACACGAAGCCTGCAATTCGATTTCCTCATAAGGCATTTCGCGAGTCGGGACAATGCGCGCTGTGAGGTAAGCCGACCTTGGCACCCCCTGTCTATGTGCTTTTGAAGCCTCCGCCCCTTGGCCCTTTCAATGCGCCGATAGCGATGGGGTAGGTGAGCCTTCTTTGTTTGGTAGAAAAAATCTCGCGATCACGGAATTTTCCTCCGCGTGATGGTTGCAGACATAACCGTAAAAGCGGTTTGTGCTTAAATCCATGTTCGCTGGAGCAGTTTTCGTCTCTTTCATTGATGGATTTTACTAAGAAATGAATTACATCTAGGTAGAACTTAAGATTTGCTTCACTAATGTGTCGTTTATTATGCGTCCTTATCATGGCTATGTACGGAAAGAACTCACTTTTCACTATCGGATATATCTAATCGATTCACTTTTATTAGCGTTTCCCTCTTAGGTTGCCACTTGAAATGTAGTGATGTTCTCGGCGTTTGCCATAGTTCTCTCTGGCTGTCACTTTATCTGAAAAATACTATGACATGCCTCTAATCAATTAGTCGATAGCGTCAGGTTAGCCTTGCGCACCCGTCTGACTGCATGTTATATGCACAGACCGTTCTCATAGTTTTCTGATAAGGTTTATCACAATAACTTCAAATAACCTGTCAAAGCGAGGCAGAATTTCTTGCTGGCTACTTCAGGTAGCGGTTCAGTGCTGTTGATTATAAATGAGAAAGACAAGGTTCTCGGAGTTCTTCCCGGAAGCGCTAGGCGGTCAGTGATATCCTAGGAATGCGGGCACTCGCAAAACCGGGAGCCCCGACTCTGTGCTTGCACACTCGCTAACCTTATCGCCCTGCAGGTCCGGAAAGCATGCATAACGCTCTTGTCAAAGAACACACACCGATACCCGTACGGCAAAGTAAACACAACTTGTTTGCCTGAAGCACCCGGATGCGGACGAGGATTCCTCGCATTAGAAAGAAAGCCGAGTAGAAATACCATGTAAATTACCACGCTTTTGGTCGCGTACATCGTGTGTGAACTCTTGAAAATAATTCATTGTCTCATTTTTGCTATACGCGGTTTCACAACGAGGACTGCAGTGGCTCGAACTTAGTGGTCACTGCGAACTAATATTTGGAGGAATATGGTTGTCGGGCGGGTGTACAAGATTACCTAATAATTGCTGGGGTTTTACGTCCCAAAACCACGATTTAATCGGTGGACGCCGCAGAATAGGGCTCCGGAAATTATTTTCACCATCTGGTGTTCCATAACGTGCACCTAAATATAAGTACACGGGCCTCAAGCTTTTCGCCTCCATCGAAATGCGGTCCGTCACGGCCGGGATTCGATGCCGCGACCTTCGGGTTAGCAGTCAAGCACTAGACTACCGCGGCGGGTAAACTTACCTAACGCTCCGCTGTTTCACTAGTACGTGTTATAGAAGTGGACCAACTAAGCTTAAAGGAAGCCATTTCTCGAACTGCCCTCCTAAGTACACTACGGTCAACTCTTGAATGAAACATCCAGTTATAGCTAAGTAGCAGTTTATCACGTGTGATGTGAAGGAACAAGGGCTGTATACAGTCAAATACCTCACTGAGGACCAACAAGTTCCAATCTTCGTTTTATTACCGGTAGGCCGTTATCGTTGGAATTGTACCATACTGTACATAAGTCTTGAACTATCTGAAGGAAAGGATAGAGATGTATACGTGTGTATAATCGCATATGCTACGTTGATCTCGTGCGAGGTCTGTAGGTGAAGCGCACGAGGTGCACGTCCTTGGAGGCAAAACGCGTGACTTCATACCGAGAAGCGGGAATCCTTTGATTCAAGTTGACCTCGTGGGCCATGCGAGACAGCCAGGTAGTTCCCGGCTCATAAAAAAAAAAAGTACGCCCATTTAGAGGTCCGTGCCAACTTCGATGCCTGCTTCGGCGCGGCCCGCTGGGATGGTAAATACCAAGTGACGTTGAAAAAGGAGCCTGTCACGTCGCGTCTACACGGCGACGAAACGCAGAGGGGCGGTTCTGTCTAATGCGATTCTGTTGATTCCTCGGTCACACGTTTAATGACCACGCGGTTCGTAAACAGTGCTTTTGCGCGTTTCCTCGTTGCTTCCTAATGCGCGCTTTGACTTCGGCAGCCCGTCTGAAATTGTACACTGCGCGAGATCAACCCGTGCGTGGGTTCTGCTTACCAAGAATTACATATTATGTTAAGTGTTCCGATGCTTCCTCGATTAGTGAGAGACATTTGTGTTTTCTTTTTTTTCTGTCCTTACGAAATACGAGCAGTGCTTGTGTCTTTTATGTTGCTGCTTCGTGACTGTAGAATGGATACCAAGAGTTGATGCCTAAAAGTAAGAGCTGTCTACGTATAAACGAAACCACCAGTTTCTCAATGCACCTGATGCTTTTCTCTCGCACGATTTAACAGCACTTTCTGCATCTCCTTTATGCGTGTGCCTCCACTGGCTACAAAATTTTCTCTTACCTGAGACATTTGCCTTGTTCGACGCAGGAGTGGGACGACGACTTGGCGAGGGTGGCCCAAGCGCATGCCAACCTGTGCCAGTTCGAGCACGACTGCCCGTCATGCCGATCACTGCGTAAGTGCGCAAGGAGCATACGAATTTACAGCCATCATCACCTTGTCTCTGTGGACAGTAAGATTCACACGCAAGCAATTAAACACCGCGTACTGAAAGGTTAATATTGGCGCGAGTAGTAGCTAGACAAGGAAGGAGGAGACGAGACACATGCTTTCCTGTCCAGGTTTCGAAGCAGAAAACATTCGTTACAAGTTAGCGTTCATGGTGCCCCACGCTACTACTCTTCCTTTAGCTTAATACTGCCTGCCAAGATGCCGCAATAACAAAAGTATGGGCAGTCATTACATTATTCACGTCGTCTCATGGGGAAACGCTCTCAGTTTATTATTTTTTTTTTTGTTAGTCTCTCAGAGCTCAAGTGAAGCAACACGACGTCATTTCGTTTAACGCACACTTACTTACACAAACGTTCCTGCCCTTTAACCCCTTAACCTAACCGCGATCCCTCGACGCTCTTGGCAGCGGTTCCGTAGCACAGGATAGGAATCTCCTGCATTACGAAATTGAGGCGTCTGCGCGGAATGACGTCATATCTGAAGTATTACCGGATATGTCATCACTCGGAAGCTAATTTTCATCTAATGGTTGTTACTTAACGTTAACAGAGGTGCTCATCTTTAGTTGACTTCAGC
Organism: Rhipicephalus appendiculatus; assembly: GCA_030522465.1. Taxonomy (NCBI): domain Eukaryota; kingdom Metazoa; phylum Arthropoda; class Arachnida; order Ixodida; family Ixodidae; genus Rhipicephalus; species Rhipicephalus appendiculatus. The sequence continues at coordinate 64,056 of JALIZH010021677.1, forward strand.
ACCAGGCACTCATAAATCAGCCGCCAAAGCTATTTTACTCCTCCATGATTGTGATTCCGGGCATTGGTTGGCAAAATGCTGCTCATTACATGCACACACAAAAAAGATGTTTCTCATTTGCTGGTGCGCACTTCTAATGAATGAATGAATGAATGAATGAATGAATAAACTTCATTTTAAGTCCGGTTCCTTCGGGCGAGGCGGGGGGAAGAGGGGATTGACCCCTGTTCCTTCCCACTCTCCGTCGATGACGGCGGTACCTCAGGTGACGGCGGGAAGTCCTTGGACCCGGGCGGCATCTTCGGCTTGCCGGACGGCCAGTGAAAGTTAATTAGAATAGACACGATCGCACCAACCGGGCATATAGAGTGATAACTGCCAAGCCAAAGTTGAGAAATTACTGAAAAGGGAGTTAGTCACAAACGTCACCGCGCTATATCCTTTAATACACAGTGAGCAGACCTTATGTAGAATGATCGACCAAGATTAAGTTACCACGGTGAGCTCTTGGGTACGAATGCAAATAAAGACTTAAGAACTGCCAGTAAAGCTCTGTTGCAGGCAACAACAATTTTGCTTTGCGCTCCTTAAAGACCCGCCTTGATTTTACACTTGCAGAGAAGTTTACCGACGTTGGCCAAAACCTGTGCCTGGACAGGACGACAAGAGACGATCCACAGCCGGACTGGGAAAGCTGCGTGCGGCGCTGGTACGACGAGGTGTCCCTCTTTTCCAACGCCTCGCGCACGCCATTCCAGTTCGACCTTCCCACTGGGCATTTCACGCAGGTAGGCAAATGCACACTTCAGCCAGCCCATGAGCTCGCGCGATCCATAGTTTCGATTTAGTACACTGCGTCGTACCCATTTTCACGCAGTGCGCATTGAAGTCGTGTGTGAGTGTGTTCAGCGGTGCACCACTTTGTCTAGTGGCACTGCACAATTCTATTTAATGCCCTTGCCTGATAAATGCTCCGAGGTAAGCTTCGTTAAGGTATACAGTGGCTTGAGCGAACCAATCAGGTTTGAGGAAGTGCACGAACTTGATGATGCTGCCGAAGGGGTGAAGTGGTGATAGTGTGCATTTACAAGGTAGCGATCCTCAGTCGATAGTCCACGGAGCATGTGTATGCACGCTGGTTTTATGTATTATGTTCACTAGTTCACTAACACCTGTCTCGTTAACGTGAATTTGCGCGATTAGCTGTCGTCAAAAGGGAACTCCCCCGAACACGTACCAACACGTGGTCGGCATTGTTCGTCCTGTAAACATACCTGAACCAAGGGCTGACTTCATGGAGTAGCACGTATTTTCATCCCCGGTGGAGCGCTGGCGCCATCTATTGAGCGTTGAATATAAATCAAAGTACGGCGCTTACAAACTCCAGCGCGTCGAGGCGGTTGCGCGCCACCACATGCGTGTTTGTAAATGACACATGCGTAGGGAAATGCTGGACAACGAATTGAGAAGCGCGAAGGCAATGAGTTGTATCGGGAACCGCAGTTTGAGCAAAATGTCAGCTAACATTTCCAATTTTACAGACGCCCTTTCGCATACTTGATGTATGGGTCATTGCTAAAGGACGTTTGGCGTGTCAGGTTTCGAGAAGCATGTCAATACCGATCTACACAATGACTAAAATCTGCACACCGATCTTGAAGTATAAAGTTTTCGTTCCACAGTTATGTTTCAACACAAGGTGACCGCATGGGTGCCTCACGAAAGAGATCCAGTCACGTCAGTGTGGCTTACCCGCACATAGCGTTATTAATCACGATAGGCGAGAAATAATGCGAGCACCATTTAGCTGTCTCATGAACAGTCACAAAATCATAAACTAAATGGGGGGACGAAGACTCGTGTGCCAGCCGCAGGGCGCACGCAAGATGTCGGCGGGCCGCATGCGGCCCGCGGGCCGCGTGTTTGAGACCCCTGGTATATAGGATACTGTTTAACAATATTACGGCGGTGTTTATTGTTATGTTGCCCTGCTTTTTTTGCTCTTGTTCATTTTTTTTATTTTATGGCATTTATGAATGCTTCTGTTTTATAGTTGCGATGAGTAATAGTAACTTCTTTTTTCTTATTGCTTCCTCGGGGCACAACTTTTCAGCCTACTAGTACAAATTTGTCTTCTACTTATATATATATATATATATATATATATATATATATATATATATATATATATATATATATATATATATACTTTCTTGTTTGTTTGTTTATTCCTATCGCACAATTTTCTTTTACACGTCACCCGCGACTCATAAGCTGAGCCGCCTTGCTGCTGAGCACAACTTTGCTGTTTCGGCTTACCGTCGATTGTGGGACTTTGACTTAGTGTCGTGTTGAGAAATCTCGCGTGGCCAAATTAGTCCGGAGCACCTGTATTGCTTTAAACCCATACACAACAATCAATCGTAACAATGTCGACGCGCTTGCTCGCTCGCTCTGGTGCCTTACCACCACCATTTTGACTTGCACTATCGCAGATGGTGTGGGCGACCACGTGGAAGATTGGCTGCGGCTACACGCGCTATCCGTCCACCGAGCCGCCGTTCACCTACGACCTTCTCTACACCTGCGACTACGGCCCAGGGTCAGTGGATGTCGAGCTCGCAGTGTTTTGTTTGTTTGTTTGTTTGTTTGTTTGTTTGTTTGTTTGTTTGTTTGTTTGTTTGTTTGTTTGTTTGTTTGTTTGTTTGTTTGTACGGATGATCGTGCTGCCCCGCCCAGTATTTACATTCGAACTATGTATCGAACCTTGCCTGTTCCTTTTATTCTTTTTCATGTTTACTTATTATCATCCTTAATGAATATCTGCTTCACACTGTGTCTACAATATCAACACACCTAAGAGGAGAGACCGTTGTCAGCGACAATAACATCCTCTAAGCATGTATTTTATCAGCAACAGTCGGCGCCCTTTCAGAACTCAGAACTCAGTGCGGCGTTGCCAATTAGGCCATTGCTAAATCCCGCAAGAACTAAATCCCAACACTTAATACGAACATAAGCACATTATCCGTCCGCCACACGCTAACTCACGGGCACCATGTTTGTAAACAAGGGATAGGTCAATTAACTGCCAACGTTAATCCCCCCGACCACTGCGGCGCGGTGAAGGCGTATAAGTGCCGCATCCAACGCGGTTACGTTGACGTTCAGTTGTTATGACGCGCCATGCAATTCGGCCGCTAAGACACGGGCGGCTTACAGCGCAAGAGAACACGTGAAGGCAAAATGCAATAAGGAAATCCCTTTGTTTTTCTTCTATTTTCGTTCGCATACGCGTCCGCTCCACTTGCAGTTGACGTGAGCGCAAACGTTAATCAAGATGACACATAGTTTCTCTAACAGCAGAATCGCATTGCAGTCAACCTTAAATTGTCACTCTGATCGCAATGGTTACCTTGTCAACCACGTTCCTTTAGTCATGGACGCTATTTGATAAAAATAATGTTTGTCGTTGCGCTACAAGGAACACACCTTAGCTCATGCTTAGAAATATAAAACGAGTAACCTAAAGTAGCACGAACTCGTTTATTTGTATTTTGCATGCAATGGGACGATCACAGGACGTGCGCACATGTTTGCTCTGAGTTTTATACCGAATGTATATGGATCTACTTTTAATGGAGGCGGCAACGGCGGCTTCCTAAAGACTCATTACAAACATACCTGTAAGGTGTCCAATTGAGAAGAACGCTCGCTCACACTTACACTAATGTAGTGAGCATAAATAAATGTCTTACGTATTTAATATTGCTGTGAGCTTTCAGTAGTCATGGTTCGGCACCAAAAACTCATAAACTATGAAAGAAAATAGGCTTTCTGCGAAATTATACTTTCGTAAAAAGAAAACGAAATCTGAACCTGGCCTAATGATATCATCCCCGTTATGATATCGCTAATGAAATAAAAAGGTAGGATCCTAATTTTTTTGCGCGACAAAAGCTGAAATAACTCGGCCTTGTATTGTTTGTACGTCATTCTAGCCTTATTCTGATCTTGAGCAATCGCTCTTAAAATTTGTCTTCACACTTGCTCGCCTTGGGCACTTTTCTGCAGGGGAAACATTGTGGGCGGCGAGATGTACGAAGAAGGCGACGCGTGCTCCAACTGCCCCGAGGGAACCTGCTGTGGAAGTTCTTGCGAAGAACAGAACGTCGACACGCGCTTCAAGGGACTGTGCAGTGAGTTCTTTTTTATTGCGCATTCTCTCTACATTTCGTATTCACAGGGAAGCTTTACAGCATGCTTGCGAAACACCTTAAACGTTAAGGTACTAGAAAAGGCACCGGATGTCATCTCGGCATTGTATGTGTTCACATGTAAAGAAATGAGGCATCTAGTGAGAGGACGAGTAAGCGCACGAAGCCACGCTAGTTTGCGCCAGAGGGCTTGTGTATCAGCAAGACTTTGCTGCAAGTGTCCTCATCTTGATCACAGAAGAGTAACGCTCTCGGCAGCGCTATGTCGGTTAAATAACAGCCTACAAAAAAAGTAAAATTCTTGGCGACTGGCTTACCCGGCCTACGGCGTGAGGCGCTGCTTAAAAGGCGTTGCTGCGTTTTCTGGGAGATCACCGGATTGAACGAAACATTGCGACTGTGCCTTGGATTGTGTTTCCCTGTGTTAATCGGATATTCATCGCAATGACATTGTGATACCCCCAAAGCTATTCTCGTGTTTGAATTCTCTTTCATTATAAGGGGCTCGAGCACCGAGTGACTCTCTAGTTTCGCTTCCAAGGCACTTCCGGTGGAGCACTCACTTCCGGTTTTCCGAATAATCAGAAAAAAAGCCTTGTAAAAACAAACTGGTGCGATATCGATGGTTCTGGTTCGAGTTGAGAACTATATTAGATACATATGATATTGGAGCGTAACTTCGTATAAAATAGGGGCCAATTAACTGTCTGGATGATTCGTGAAAATTGGTTCAATGAGTTCATTGAAGGAGCAGGTGGTTTTCTTTGTGAGCAGCCAGGACCGTAGCGCCACCTGGAGGAGCAGGTCATAACCACGGGCTTCTTTCTACGTGTCTTCTGGGATTCGATTCGTCGGCGCGACGAAACACCTATGTTAACACAAGGGCAAATTTTTCTTGCTTCGGGACTAGGGCACGTGACGGTTGCTCCGTGACGTGCAAGTGCCGTTACCAAACACCTAAGTCAAGTCGCCACCAATTTTTTTTTCATACATCCTTTCTCCTTCCCAAGTACGGGGTAGCTAACCAGCCGGGCATCTCCTCTGTCATTCTTTCTTACGTCATTGGGTACATCACTTGTAAGCGTCTCCTAATCTGAACCTCTCTGTTGTGAACATCATCTGTCCTCCATCGACATTAACGTTAGCTTAATACGAAACATCACAGCACCTCCGTTCATGCACGTTGTTTGTCGGCCAGCCAGCACATGCTGGATTCACGTATAGTCGTTCGCAGGCGCTTACTCTTATACGTCGTGATGCGGAGATAAGGTGTTGGCACATGCGCTAATGCGAAAAGGCCGCAGCTGCGGCTGCCGACAGACTGAGGGCACCCGCGGTTACAATTTGTGACTTACGAACTCTTAGAAGGAGCCGCTTACGTTGTCTGTGCGGGAGGCTACATCTCTGGCAAGAATGCCAAAAACGTTCGTAATATACGTATTCGAGAAAAGTCGCATATGTATACATATACCCTTAACTATTATATTTGCATCGCTCTTGGCCACAAACGCTTATACGAGAACCCGGATCTGCGAATAAAGCGAATTTCGGCAAAGCCTGGGCACTTACAGTTTCGAACTGAGAGTTCAAATCTCTCGCAGTGCTTGCGAATGGTATATTAAAGACCTCGCCAATTATCAGGGTAAGAGTTATTATTCTCCGTAGAGGCCGTTTCTCGCAAATTTCTGGGGTCTACTGAGCACGTTTTCGTAATCTTTAAATGAGCGTGTGTGTTCAAAGCTTGTCTCACGACTCCCTTTAAAAAAAGCATGATTCTTAAAAAATAGCTAACCTGTCTCCTTAAACAGAGTCATATACTTGGCAAGTAAGAACTCGCAAAAAAAAGAGTCAAAGGACTATCTTTATTTTTCTTTGGGTGTATGCGCACGATAAAATTTTTGCATGAGTTAATGAGCATCTTGCGTTTCTGTTTGCTTCCCAGAGCCGACGACTCCTGAAGGTCCCAAGTCCTCCGTTAGCAAGAAGGGCCTCATCTGGGCGTGTCTTTTCAACAACGAGACGGCCGAGTCGTGCGAGACTGTATCCGATCCCCCGAACGCTTTCAACACCAAGCCGTTGTTTGGTGGTAAGTTCTTTAATCTTCTTTTTGCGAGTTTTGTGCGTCCAATTGTCGGTATATTCGGCAGCTGCACCCGTGTGAACCACCATCTCAAAATGATTGCACTCGATCGAGGATTAAAAAATCCGCTTTAGTTAATTCTGCGCGATATTCGTCAGAACTAATAGCGTGTTAGCTTGTGCTCATGCAGCTTAAGACAGGCATGGTGGTGGCTGATCAGGTGACAAATAACGCTGAAGAACATGCTCATTGGCATAGCATGAATATTTTACTACGTATGTTCTAGCGATGCTTCCGAAGTGACCTCAGAGGACGGCCCATCCCGTATTATTTTGAACAAACGTGCACAGAAAAAACGACCGGCTTTTAATACGCATAAAATACTTTTTGCCAACCGGATCTAGCCACATCGCAAGCTCGAAAACTAGTGAATACCGAGAGACCTTGGAGCAGCCCATTGTATATGTGCCGGATGGTACGTGACGTTTATTATGTTAGTACATCCGTGCGGGGATGTCTACACCATTAGTGCCTTTTTTACCGCGCTTCCGTTCGCTATGCGTTGAGCAGCCTTTCAGAACTTCACTTCTATCAAAAATACGGTGATTCGGAGGATGCGTGAATAGCGAATATTCTCTGCAATCAATCGATCAAATTAAAGAGGCGCCAATGAAAAATATTTTTGAGCTGAGTTTGCAAATGGCCTCCTTAGTATACTAATTACAACCGTTATTACTATGGGGTCGTGACCACTTACTGCAACTATAGCCATACTATCGCCATTGGTGCAAGTTAGTTGTCTTCAAGAATTTCAGCAATGCTTTCGTCGCCTTCGTCCGCGATAACTTCTTAGGACGACATTCTAAATGGGTACTTTCTGATATTTTCATACCTCTTTGATGCTGCACTTACGGTGCGCGAGATTTTAACGCACCAATCGTCTGTAATTGCAGCCGGCTACCTGGAGACCGTGGTGGAGGGTGGTAACCGGGTCGAGCTCACGTTCAAGCGCACCATCAAGAGCCCGCAGTCTCCGTTCTGCATCAACATCGAGTACGCCAAGGGACCCAGCATGGCGGGAGACAAGGCGGACGGCTCGCTGCGACTGCTCCTGACGTCGCCAGTGCTAAACCTTTTCCAGATCGACGCCGAACTTGGCGGAGACTACACGGGTTACCAGATGTACTCCTTCTCCCTGGACTTTCGCATACCTGTCCAGGTAGGTACAACATGGTCCCTTAAAGCTGTGCTGATGCGACATTTTTTTTTTTTTGGCTTAGCAGCCGTGTTGGCCTGGCAGCGTTCTGCTCCAAAGCAAGAGGATGTGGGTTCGTTTCCCGGGTCAATGTGGACGCATCGTGGTGGAAGCAAAATGCAGAATCGATCGAGAGCTTAGGTTTAAGTCTATGTTCAAAAACGCCAGGAACACTAATTTAATCCGGAGTCCCCGCTACGTCATGATTCATATCATCGTTCTGACCGTTGCGATTACCGAATTAAATTTTTAAACACGTCATTGACTGCGATACATGAAATTCCCGGCGTAGATATTTAGAATATATAGTACTGGAAAGCACGGCAGGTGGCCCAACAATGTGTTATATACCATATTCAATTAAAGGAAAAGATTGCGATTTACCCATATATTGGTGCTGCATGAAAGGTACGAAAGATGTGCGACAGCCTTGATCATGAGCATAGTGATGGTGATAGCGATGATGATATCTTTGCTGGCAACCCGTTTACGGGGTTGTCATTAGCAAGTCACCCAGCTAGAGTTTTTGTCTTTCTTCAGTTTCTTGCAATCGCGTGTTGTTTCATCTCTTGCACTCTGGCATTCATGAAACTTGAATTTCCGGAGAACCGATTTTCTGAATACGGAAATACAGATTTTCCATATACGTAATATGTACCGAAAGCTACTACAGTCGTTTTCAGTACTTGTTCTTAGCGTATCAGGAAGTCGGAGATATGAAAAGTAATAGCATATATCGATAAGTTTACATTACTGAAATGTTCACTTGTTTTACGGCTCTGGTTTCGTTTGTTCCGCGGAAGATTTCTCACTCTTTCACGAAATGAAGAATGATGCTTCCTCTATTGTAGATGTATCTAGATGGTTCTAATGCATTTCTCCTGGTTACTTACATGCACCCTCCATCAACCAAATGTTGCTTTGACATTGGACACAGAGAAAAAATCCATGCTCCAATTTGCGAATTCCCCGTGTCTATTCATTCGCAGGTTGGCTTCTCCTATTCAGTCCCAGCAAACAGCTCTGCGCAGTACTTCAGCCTGTACAAGCTCATCGTAAATCAAGGTGCCTGTTCGCAGAACTTCTAAGGAACGTTGTGCCGACGTTTTCCACTACAACTATGTTTCACATCGGACAAAACGTGTTTTACGACGACTCTCGACTCGAGTACGTGGTGCATGTCGCGCACGTTGCACGAGCCGGGGATCAGTTGCCTAACTCGAGGTGTTCCGTGAGCCGGGCTCGTTTGCTGGACCACAAACTCGCATGAGATTCTGCCTACCTGACGCCGTGCGTCTGTGGAAGGCTGTTTTTGAGGCTTCGGTCTCTCGCAACTTTTATCGACGCGGTCTCCTCTTTTCTGTACACGTGCATGTTGTTCTCTTAAATGTATGTGCATGTTTGTGTGTTGTACTGTGATGTCTGTGGCGCTCACAAATTCGTGAGCCCTGTGTACTGTTCGGCGTAATCACTCTTTTATTTCACGTGAATTTTAATGGCTCTTAGTGACGTCAGACATGTAATCCGAACTGCAGATCTCTAAACTGAAGCGTGTACCTCTTGGGCTTATCCGTCCATCTATGCGCCCCATTCAGCTCGCTGTTATAATGGGGCATTTAGTAACCTACCTAAATAAGCCTCAGCAGTCGCTCACCAAAAGCTAGTTAGTGCATCAAAAACTGGGCCACTCGTGAAGGTCGAGTACGTCTGATCTAAAAATCAACCGGCCACAATTTAAGTTTAGTTGTTCCACGACCAAGAAAAGTATTTTTTAGCGTACACGTTGGCGACACTCTCCTTTTTACATCTCATCATCATTACAGCTTGGGGCGCCATTCTTCGCGAATCCGCTTTGTGTATCGATGCTTTTTTTACAACGATTTATCGGAGAATTCTGCTACAGTAATGCACTAGTGTTGGCTCTTCGCGTTGGCAAAATAGACATGCTTTCTTGATGAAACACGTCCTTGAGCCACAGCTTTCAGACACGACGTCGTAAGGGCCAAGCATTGTCTTTAGAACACCGCTTTAGAGCTTGCGCCGATGTTGCAGACCTTTTTTTTTTTTCAGCAGCTCTCACGGACGCGCATGCATATCTGTATTGACTCGTATCGTTACTGCGTGCTTCAACCAAAATGTTCAGTTTGTGCCAGAGCGCCAATCGTGCTGTCCATTACCGTTATTGGGCTATCGTTATCGAAAGTTCCAGGAGCCAAAATATTATTCGGTCCATTACGCACTTGCAGGGGCATCTTTCAGACAACGGAAACTGATCACATGCCTAATTTCTTCATGTATATAGTACTTAGTCGACATTTTTGTATAGCAACAAGTCGTGAAAATGAGTTTTATACGCAATTCCTTCATTCTTTAGCAAGGTGTTCATTTTTTTGTGCGTGTACAATATTTCACAAGTTGACCGGACATGTTTTTATTTGCATTGTCCACGCATTCATTCGCCCATGTTCGAGAAGCTTTCATAATCTTTTTTGTGTGAAGGTTACGTATCGTGACATCCAATCACTGTGCAATAAATGGTATGAACTTTCTATGCGGCTCCGGCTTCTTGTGCTTCTCCGATGTGAACATAGCTTTCAAAATGCGAAGCGTACAACCTTCTTTCTGAATGTGGATGCCACAAAAAACAGGTTTATTTCTAGATCCAAAAGCATGAGCATAAACACAATTCAGTATGGAAAGCTTTGGTCGACATATGTAAACGTGAGCTGACAAAAGGATAGTAGTAATTCTGAAGTTGAGTAGCTAGCACCATATGTCTACAAAAGAATGTTGAGTTCACTCAGACTCACTCATGAAATATATCTTGCGTCTAAGGCTCACTCGGACTCAGGCGCACTAAAATTTTCTTCAACCATACTCGCTCGGACACAGACTCACTTAAAATTTTATAAACCGAACTCGCTCAAACTCGCCATAATATTGCTCACCCGGTCTCACTCACTGATCGATCTGAGTTTGAGTGAGTCTGAATGAGTGGATTCATGAGTTTGCCGACCTATGGTCGAAACCACTCTTACTGGGGACTGAATTTTCACATAAGAAAGCGTACACGGATCGGTACAACCCGGAGATTCTTGGTTAATCCGTAAAAAAAATAATAATAATAATATGCTCACTAATCATCACTCAATAGATTTAAGATAAAAGGTAGATTTTCAAAAAGCGAGGTGGATCTTTCTAAATGATTTCAGTAATTTCTTCAGACAAAATTTATGTACAATGACAACTTTCGAACAAACTAACCGAAATACATACTAATCTACCACGTATGACATTAAAGCGTACTAGCTGTAAGAGTCAGTAAATTCGTTGAGAAACCACCACCGAGAGACAGCACTGACGTCACAACTCTAGTGGCTTATTAAAAGGAGT
>JALIZH010021677.1:80000-128217 GCA_030522465.1 Rhipicephalus appendiculatus
AGCTTATTATACGAGAAACGTGTTTCCCTTTTACGAACCTTCGTCCCTTTTGCGGCCTTACGAAAAGAATGTCAATATTAGTCGAGACTACTTATTTCTCACGCAGTTGTTCTGGATGGCCACACAAACGCTTTTTGAGCTCGCTGCTAATCATGATTCGTGACAGAGGTTCTGACATCGTATCGCTGCTTAAGGTGTCTTTTGAAAGCGAAGGCAAAGCCCAGATTGTTTCTCAGTGTGGTGATGTACTGAATACATCGATTTTAAGAGACCGTACTTAATTGGTTCATTGGACTCATGGTTTCACCCACTTGCCCGAAAAAAGGTAAAAGCAATATCTGGGGATAATCGTGCTGTAACGTAAAGAGACGAATTATGTGTAAACTAACATCACAGAGTACTCTTTCCTGTAGTGCGTCCACGTATAATCTGTGCCTTTGACGTACAGCGCGACTATTCGGAGACGTATTCGGAGAAGTGGAGGTAGCAGCATGTAGACGAAAAGCGCGAACTCCTGACTGGCTCAACGGAATTGTGCTGACATTCCACGTGTTTTATGAAGAAATAAGTGGCGAGGAGGAGACGGCGCTTGTAGCAAGGGTATAGCGAAGGCGAGAGAAACTACTTTCTCGCTTTTAAACTCGGTGTGGTTCAGGGGCCCTTTAAGAGGAAGAAAGATACCTGGGCAAGTGACGTCATGAGAAGGACGGATAACCGATGGCCAGTTAAAGCGACGGAATAGATACGCAGGGATAATAATAATAATATCTGGGGTTTAACGTCCCAAAACCAAGATATGATTATGAGAGACGCCGTAGCGGAGGGCTCCGGAAATTTCGACCATCTGGTGTTCTTTAACGTGCACTGACATCGCACAGTACACGGGCCTCTACCATTTCGCCTCCATCGAAATGCGACCGCCGCGGCCGGGATCGAACCCGCGACCTTCGGGTCAGCAGCCGAGCACCCTAACCGCTATACCACCGCGGCAGATGCAGGGATAGGAAACGAAGCCAATATCTCCAGATGGTTAGGCAATGCAATGAAATAAAGAAAATTGCATACACAAAATGAAATCGGCTCGGCAGCAAAATATTGCTAGGGTTCATTACAAAAAATCAGAATAACAATGAGGTTGTTATAAGAGAGGCCTTCGTCTTGCAGTAACGCAAAATACGATGACCATGATTATGAACGTTGATTTGAACTATGTGAACTATGTGGGCTATGAATATCGAAAGAACGTGGATTTCTGTAAAAGTGGTGTTCACTGCGTTTTAACAACTGGTTTCTGCAGTTTTGAGAGTCGTACCTACTCTGACACTGATGAGCTACAAGCGGAACTTTGTGTATCATACCAGATCGTCGGGAGGGCACATGAGCCGCCTAGCAAGAGCGTATTCGAAAACAGGGTTTAAAAAGTGTGCTATCATGCGTGCATCATTTTCAACAGCCACACGAGGTGATATTACACTCACTATTATGTACCATGGGAATATACGCATATATATCATGACATTCTCTTAAGACTACCACGATAACATCATCACTTGTTACAGCTACAATAAGAAATACAGAAAGATAATAATAATAATGTGTGGGTTTTAACGTCCCAAAACCACGATATGATTATTGAGAGACGCCGTGGTGGAGGGCTCCAGAAATTTTGACCATGTGGTGTTCTTTAACGTGCACTGACATGGTACAGTACACGGGCCTCTACCATTTCGCCTCCATCGAAATGCGACCGCCGCGGCCGCGATCGAACCCGCGACCTTCGGGTCAGCTGCCGAGCACCCTAGCCACTGATTCACCGAGGCGGACCAAATACAGAAAGAGATCAAGATGCGAAAGCTGTGGCGGATGCGCATTGAAGACAACAATCTTTATTTTTTAATTTTTTTTGTTCTGTCGTAGCACCTGTGCGTGCGCATTTCCGCCTATCTGAAACAATCACAGGTCGTAAGGCTGTCACCTGTGGCAACGAAATACGGTTTTCAGCTTAATTAGCGAAGATGTTGCTTTTGTGCCAGCTCCAGCTAATTGGCATAGTCACGCTTACTTGATCCGTCGTTGCAAGCTCCTACCGCCTTTATATTGACACTTGATGCTTGCGCGTACATGTCAACGGCTGTCATTAATCGCGTCCACCTTACCCCTCTCTTGCACCTGTGCTAGAGCACTCGCGACAGCCAATCGATCGCGGTAAATTTGTTTTCGAGAGTAGTGAGAACCAGTAGTAGTGAGCCACTGAATGCTATCCTGTCCATACAGTGTCAGAACCGTTATTTACTCGTTTACCGCCTGATATGTCAACTGGGCCTTTGGACACGGACACCTTTCAGTCACGTGAGGGCGGAATGTTGTAAACGTTTAATCTTTGTTCGGTGTTTCGAACGTTGTGTTTCCACGAGAATGTCACCCATTCATGTGGAGAGTCACATGCGGGAGAGTCACTGACCATGCGGAGAGTCAGTGAGGGAGAATCAATTAAGCTGAGCAGAAGCATCGCGTATGACATCAGACCTCCGCCAAAATTTGAATGAAATGGCAAGGTATGCCTCGTGCTGTATAAGTATCGCTATTTTGCTCCTGTCAGTGGTTGGCCCTGGTCAGTTGGAGAGGGAGGGGGGGGGGGGTGGTGTAAGTAACCTACGCCGTGCTGCTTCGCCATTTTCGCTATATTGACAGCCCCACTGCCAGAACCAGGGTCGATAGCAACGTGTCACTCTGTCGATGACCTCATGCATGACGTTTCTTTTCAAGCCACGTGACTCTCCAGCCGGTTACGCCGGCTGGAAGTTTAGCTGCTGCGCTCTTTAACCCTTTGAGGCGCTATTTACACAATTGTGTACATCACTTGATTTTGTTATTTGTATCAACTAGGGTCTGAGAAAGAGCAAGATATATCAAGCTTTAGATGAATTGAACCTCCCGCATAATAAATGTGTCTTCATTTACCTTCATTCTGAAGTGTACTGTTGCATATGATCTCTTTGCTGAAGGTACTACCACGTTCGACGAGTCGTTCGACGTGCCGCTTCCTGCGAGCCATGTGAGAAGTATAATTTTTCTTTGCTCAAAATGGACATAACCAAAAATGAATTTGCACTGTATTTCTACATTGAGCTTACATTCTATTTATGCCGGAACCGAGCATGAATGACTTCATAATAAATAGATATTTAATTACAACTTAATTGGGATTATTTACAACACGCATAAATTAACATATTATGACATTATTTTTGTTGCGACAGAATACTGAGTGCCTTGAAATAACGTTGTATCGATTTGACACGTTTATAGACAGTTTTTAATAGGTGGCGCCTGAAAGGGTTAAGGTACGGAAGCGCGCTCCGCAGCTACAAAATAGAATGTGCGAGACGGTCAGAAGACCGAACGAATCAAGATTGAGGATATATATTACAGCCAAAAACAAACGATGGCAGGAAACGGTTAAGAAGAGAGGAAAGCGTTTCCTGCGATCGTTCGTTTTTGGCTGGATGTACAGTCCTGGTCAAAAGTTCGCAGGCCACGCTTCCATAGAAATACATGGGATAGTGGCCTGCGAAATTTTGACCCCCCCCACCCCCACCCCCCGTACGTATCCTCAATGCAATACACCAACTAACCCAGCAACGTGTTGTGCGCGTCAAGATTCTTCCCGAACAGTCAGCGAATGCAGCAGCACCTCATGGAAAATATGAAAATCAAATTACGTATAAGTGCCTTCGGGATCAGTTTTTGGGGTGCAGTTCTTACAACACAAATATTCCTTTAGCAGCAGCTTCCGCTGAGTGTCGCATGCACCCGAAAATGTTTACTATGGGCGTATGCCTGCCAACCGAGGCCTCAGGAGGGCACTATGGGATAATAACAAAAGCAGATCGCGCGTTTGATTCGGATAATATGTAAAACGGGATCATTGTTCAAAAGCGCTTGCAAGATTTCTATACACGCTGTTCAACCTTCGCGTATTGTAGCTACCAGCAAAAACTTTTATACGCAATAATGCGCTGTGCTTCAAATGGTGTCCTCGGTGCAATGTTTAGCACCCATTCACTACATCGCCCTCACGCACAATCAAAGGAAAGCCACTGATTCGATTTCAAGTTCAACTGAGATATGCAGTTCTGTTACAACATGCCTACGCTGATATTCCTCTTGTTTCCAGGTATTCAACATTAAACGCTCCTCTAAGCTTGCGCATTCTACTTCAAAAGCAGCGCGCTAACGAGAGCCTCTGCGTAGCGAACATCTGCGGGCCAACGTCGCCGTCAGATCTTTGTGAATGTATAGCAATTGCACGCGCTGAAAGATATACGCGCAGCAATGAACCTTGATGGGCATCACGCGTTTATTGTTCCTTAGTACACAAAAAAAAAAAAAGTTTAGGATCGGTTCCCACGTATTTTGTCTTTATTGCGGCTTTGAAAACTTTTCTTTTTTTTTTTTTCGCGTGCTCCCCCCTTCACTTCATATTGATTAGGCAGACATTATCTATGCTTCTCGAGCTCGAGGTTTGGGGCGACTGGCATTAGCCGCGAATACGAAAGCATTTGACAGGGCTTAATCTTACCTCGTGGTAATATACGTACCGGTGGCATTCGTTCGGAGCACTTTCACCCGATCGAGCAGGGCGCCTGTACAAGGTAGGTCAAACGCATCGGGACAAGTCGGTGGCGTAATTGCCAGGCATGTTTGCACGACACTTCCTACACCTGTAACTGGTTGGTAATCGTGGTGTGTTCGCTTCTACTTATCCAATTCCCTCTCTCATTCTTCTCTTTCCTGCTTTTCTGTCTCCCCTTCTCCTTCTGCAGTGCATGGTAGCGAACCGGATAATTATGTTCTCGTTAACGCCCCTGCCTTTCGCCATTACATTAATCTCTCTTTCTCTTTCTCTGACTGGTTGGTTACCCTCACGGTCTGGGTCGCAGAACTGTCCTGTACTTTGGGGATGTGGAGAAGAAAGACGCCTTTGAATGGCATAATGACAACGTTTCGACATAATGATCCATTGAAACCTGCCTCGTAAAAGTTAATCGACTTTTTTTTTTTTATGACGGTGTCCGGTGTAGTTGTTTGACCTCAAGTTTCTTCAAGTTAATGAAGTACACTTCTGAAGAGGTACTCGCCCACCATAGTTCAATATCAGGCTTCGTGAGCGATCAGATGCGTGTGGGAAGCAATACACTGATGTCCCTGCATAAACATTTATTGCTAGTTCAAATGAGCTGCTAATTACCGAAAGTCGTTTTTATGTCGAGATTTCATTGCGTTTCTGTGTTGTCCGTCACTTGCACAACCATAGATTATAAACATTATCCTGTCCTTAAGTTTCGTTCTATGTTCCATTAATCATGCCACTGCCTTGCCAGACTGTGTTTCGTCGAACCCTTGCCTGCGCAATGAACGTAATTTCTATTTGAGTCATCCAAAGAAGTTACAATGAAAATTATGGCATATCGAAAGCATTCGCTGGGGCATACTTCGCTGAATAGATTCAATAACATGCTACGCAAAGTGACCCATGATGTGCGCAAAACCGTGCGTCTATAGACCATTTTCACGGAGAGGAGGAGCATAGCCTCGAACCGGTGCATTTTCGTCACTCTCTCTCTCCACTGGCCGTTCGGCCACCGCCGCTGGTGTGTGGGGATTGCCATGTTTTGCATGCGCGGCGCTTGAGATGTCAATGTGTTTCCTTTCTTTTTTCCTTTTTTTTAACGCGATAACGTTAAAGAGCTTGTTTCGCAGAAATTCCGGCGTCGGCGTCGTTGGTTGTGAGCGAAAAATCATCTTGTCCGTGACCAAAAAATGGAGAAAGATGCAAATAAAATAATAAAAATTTACGAGTACGAATGAGGATCGAACCCGAGTCGTCTGCGTGGCAAGCAGGTTTTCTACCACGCAGCCACGCTTCTGCTTGTGATTACATGTGAAATAACTTCCTCTGCTTGGAATTGCAGTGAAAATAACTTTCATGCTTTGCAAACACGCGCGTCCTGTATACAGGCGTCACAATACAACACATAGGCGTGCGCAGGGTTCCCCTTCAGGGGGGGGGCGAAGGTTCTTCCCAGCGCCCCCCCCCCTGTTATGTCAATGTATGGGGCTGACATTGCGCCCCCCCCCCCGCGAGTCGCAGCGCCCCCCCCCCCTCCCTATTAAGTCAATGTGCGGGGCAGACTTTGCGCCCCCCCCTCTTAGGTGACAAGGGGGGGGCGGCCGCCCCCACTGCCCCCCCCTCGTGCGCACGCCTATGTCAGTAATATCGCAGTAATATTGCGTGGTACAAGCGTGCATAGCCATCGGGCGTCAGAAGATGTGAATATCATAACAACATTGTGGTTCAAAGCCGTGTACCCATTACAAAAGGCACACACGTTACTGCGCGTATTCCCTTAAGACCACGTAGTGGGTGAATAGCAACTTCGAAAACATTTCCCGCATTTACCGCGCATAATTGCTCGTGGTTTAAAGCATGCTACGCATTACATAGTGTGCACTAAGGGATTGAAGTACGGACTAGGGGCAGGATATCGCTATCCCGTTCAACTCTTAAAGGCGAAGCTTAAGGGTCCCCCCAATTTTTTTTTTTTAATGCGCTAAAGCAGTTGTGCTGACGAAAATTGAAATATCGGACGAGAACAGGTCGACAGGCTACCACGGCGCTGTGTTTGGCTGCGACAACAACTATCGAAAGCTCAAAAGGCTGGCAGATGAGACATGCAAAGTGCACCTTGATTCGAAATTACTTTGCTTAGGTTACAGGCCTTCTTCTCCGACAAATATTTTATTATATGTGGTGTCTGTCCTCGCGGCCGTTTCTTCATTACACCAGCTTGTGATTCTGCTTGGGTGCTGGTACACTTCATCATCTGCAGCAAAAAGATTCAATGTCAAGGCTGACGCTAAATACAGAAAATGTTTTGCCCATAATTCTTCTGTTGTAACATCAACATCCCCCCATTTCTATGCAACAGCACATGAGTTACAATGCCTGCGGCTACCGAAATCTAAGCGTGTGCAATTTCGAGATTATCGAATGAGCCCTTTCCAAACTGCATGACATAAGTGTTCTTTGGGCAGGAAGGTGCCTCTAGCGTTTCTTCCACGGCACGTCATTTCTCGACTTGTCAATTCTGCGACGATAACTTGGGCAGTTTTATGACAACCGCACTTTTTTTTTTTTCGCGGCAGCCTGAGTGTCGTGAATAATCGACCCACAATCGTTAAAGCCAGGTCGTTACCTGAACACGTGTGCTCGTCGTGATGCTTCTTAAAAATAAGGAAAACCGACAACAATGTTACCAAAAACGGGCGCACTATCGGCGTATCGCCATTGGCGGCTGCTCGCGCCGAAGTGAGCTTACGCCTTGCCGTGTTTCCAGTTGTGCAAGATGTTTATTTTCATTTTATCTTTATGTTGCTTCTCAGCGGAAGTTCGAGCTCATCCGCATTACATCCGTTTGTTATCCTGCGCAATGATCAGACACAAGCTTTCGACTACGATGACGACACGAATCAACACAGGCATGGGTGTTTGTGTTTTCTTCGTTCCATAAACTTTGTGCTGCGACGTTCTGAGCGGAACCAGAGGATCTGCTAGCGATCATAGAGTTACGTTGAACTTAAAAAATCACTGCAAAGAAACCCGAGAGTCATTTTAAACACTAATGCGCGCACTTAAAGTGCAGTTGGACAATGGCGTACGTATTCGCCCGTCTCCATTTACGTTTCACCTATTACTTCTAGAGTTGTCCGAAAATTTAACGCTAGTGCATACTCCCAGAACCCCACAAGGCCAGCTATAACAAAACATACTAACCAATTACCCATTAGACGTGCTGCTTAAGGAATGCATTGAAATTCTACTCACCTCCTATGTCTATCGTCGGCACCGCTGCGGGAACGTCTCGTGGGTCGCCGCTGCTTTCTGTTTAAGCCATTGCGAAGCTGACAGCTTAGCGATTACTTACTAGCGCCTTTACACTCGCGAAGCGTTGCTGTGTTTTGACCGTGTACCGCAAGGAACAGCAACACCCTGTGAACTGAGCGCATACTCTGCATACACCGCCGCAGATCCCCACACACCGGCACGGCGGCGAAACACCGCCGACGCTAGACGGCGCTGCGGCGGAAAAAATGGCAGCCTCCTTGTGAAATTGGTCTATATACACGCTCCGTTGAGCATATGGGACGAAATATCCTTTGTATATTTTGTAGCTATCGTCGGTGCGATGAATGTTCTCAATGGTTTCTTTGTGCACACCTAGGTTGTGTGGGAGACACCCTGCTACGCGATCTTGGTGGCACACTGACACCAAGCCTCCAGACAATTGGCATAAAAACCAGCCTCGACATGAGGCATCTATGAAGACCGTAATGCTACACAATTATCAGAGACAGAGAGAGAGAAACGAAGGAGAAAGGCAGGGAGGTTAACCAAGCTACGCTCGGTTGGCTACCCTACACGTGGGGTGGGGGGAAAGGGGGGAATAACAGATGAGATGGAGAAAAAAGAAAGAAAAAAGAAAAGGAAATGAACAGTCAGTGATAACACACACAACGTAAACACGCGCTGGTGATTTCACAGACGCTCGCGAAGTCCGGTCGCCTTCAGGTAGCTCAGTAGGGCTTTCGTGGCCTTGTGCATGCCCGAAACCGTGGGCTAAAAGTAGCAGCGCGTTACAAACCACAATTAGTAAATTTGCGGGACGAGCACGTATCTTGACGCGGTGTCAGGACTTCACCATTAAATCGGCCGTTCTTAAACATGTACAAGAGACTTATACAGAGACGTACTCGAAACCACCTAGTCCAACAAACAATTCCCGTCATAGGCAGCTGTTGTTTAACGAAATCATAATATAGTCAATGCAGAAGCGAAATTGGAGTGCCCCATGTAAACTGTCAGTTGCTGAAAGCGTAGCTGACAGTCAAACGTAAAGCGAATTTAGTGACAAGCACTAACACAGTGCAAGGAGCGACAGCTCCGGGCATGTCGCAAGTATTCACTCTCTTGCTCAGTCGGCGTGCAACTAACTTGAGATTGCCTCGAGCGAAAGGACGCGGCTGGCCTCCCGCTGCTGAATCATCAGCTTGATTTCGACGTTGTCATGCGCTCTGGCAAGCCGAGCGGCATGTTTGTAACAGCCCGCCGAGGCGGCGACCGGGAGGGGCAGAGATGCACGAGCGGCACCCACGGCGTGCTCAAATCGACCCAGTCAAAGCCAAGGGCTGCTTGCTGCGGCAGCGCTAGATGAGCGCGCACGGCCGGGGCCGGTTGCATAAAATGTGCTTGTCCGAGGGCGGGCCGCGCGCGCACGATCGAAAGCACGCGAGAAGGCAACACGCCCCGGCGTCAGCTGTTTAGCTGACCGCTCTCTCATCTCGTGCGCGTTCTCCCTGGCGCGTTTTTTGATGTGCCGACAGTGAGTAGCAGCGGAGCGCCGACGGAAGCCATCGGGAGAAAAGAGCACACCCGTGAAGGTGAAGATACGCGCCTGTTTTGCTTTTTCGCGCGCTATTTGGCCGAGCGGGCGTTGTTTGCAGCCTTCTCCATAGCCGTCGACTGCACAAATAGCAACTGATTTGGAGTGATAAAATGCGTGGCTATATAGACCCAAGTGAATTAAGAAAGCGTGACTACGCAGCTTTTGTGCCGGACGCCGTAGTTAGCTTCGATTGTGTCACCGAAAATTTATTTTTCTGCTACTGCGGGCTTTTTTCCCCTTTGATTTGTTCTTCGTGGTCTCAATGTGCGGCGTATGATGGGAGTATTCGCCACTGCCAGGGGCGCTTACATTTTGAGGCCGTCTCACACAACCTTCAGCTGCCTGCTCTTGAGAGTGCAACGTGAACATTCCCGCTATTTTACTATTTAGAGCACATATATTTGTCGACCTTGAACCTGATTATAGTATTCTGTATGTGTGTGTGTGTGTGCGTGCGTCTGTGTGTGTGTGTGTGTGTGCGCGCGTGCGTGTGTCTTTCTACTGATTTCTTGCCTAGTGAGTTATTTTTGTTCATCCTCACATATTTTTGTCATTGCGTCTACGCAGCAGTATGCCATATCTCAGATGACGCCATCGCTTCGCTACATACGTGAAGACCTCCAAAGAAGTCACGCCTTCCAATAACTATGCCAATTATAGCGCACTACACACGCCTTTGTCACGGCAGTTTTCTGGTATCAGTATTATTTTCCATGTGTGATCAGCAATTCGTTTTGTTTGTATCATCACGCAAACCGCAACATAGTTCGCAATAATCTGGAAGTGTCGCGACATTTGTGTTATGAATTTTGTTATGTCTAAAGGCAACCAACCGAGTAAAAGAAAAAAAATGCGTCGTCACAAATTCTGAAAGATATGTGTACGAATAAACCAGCAAGCTTTCAGAGCCTGACGCGCTTGAGATGGTGTGACTGTAGACGTTGAATGAAATAAGCTTGAACTTCATTTCAACGACTTTGATTTTCCCTGATTGAGCATACGCATGTGTGGTTCCGTGTGTGTGTGTTTGTGGGATTCTGTGTGATTCCGTGTGTGCGTGTGTGTGTGTGTGTGTGTGTGTGTGTGTGTGTGTGTGTGTGTGTGTGTGTGTGTGTGTGTGTGTGTGTTTGTGTGTGTGTGCGCGCGTGCGTGCGTGCGTGCGTGCGTGTGTGTGTGTGTGTGTGTGTGTGTGTGTGTGTGTGTGTGTGTGTGTGTGTGTGTGTGTGTGTGTGTGTGTGTGTGTGTGTGTGTGTGTGTGTGTGTGTGTGTGTGTGTGTGTGTGTGTGTGTGTGTGTAAACCGACTATGGTAATATACAAAGTCGCTGTAGACCAAGACAATGTCGTCATCAGTATAACAAGAACCATTGCTAAAAAAAAATCTGAGCGACCACCTGTAGACTGGACGTGCTCCCTCAAGTGTACTCGTGAGATCTGTCAATCTCTTCTCTTCTTCTGTCTCTCTTTTCGCCCCTTTTATCCCTCTACTCCAATGCCGGGTATCAAACCGGACATGCGTCTGGTTAACCTCCCTTCCTTTCCCTTGCATCTCTTACTGACCATTTCCTTCTTTCCTTCCCTTATCTCTCTCTCCCATCTTTATACTGCCCTTTCCCATTCCGCCAGCGTAGGGTAGCGAACCGGGCATGTGCCTGGTTAACCTCCCTGCCTTCTCTATTGTTGTTCTTCCTTCCTTCCCTTCTTCCTCTCTCTCTCACGAACTTCCGCGTTCGTGCAATCTATACTAAAGGGAGATTCTTTTAGAACTGACCTATTACATTAAGCTGCAGCTTTGTTACAAAGTATATCCTATTTTAATACGGTTTACGCCAACAAATTCAGGAAGGACTAAATTTAGCGGACTGTCCCATTTTCTTACGCGCAACTCAAAGAAGCAAGAATAAATAAGAAATAACGAAAACAGGGAAATGATATACAAGGAGGAAAGACTTGCGCCTAAAAAACGTTAAAAAGTCCGATTGCAATGTGGCATGCCAAGTGAAGGTTTCTAAAGACTATACAGGTTTATAAGCACTTATCCAACAGCACATGCTTGAAATGACCACCCGAAACGGGAAATTGTTCCGAATTGAACAGTATGCAGTTGCTCATCGAATGGAATTTTGCGGAAGGTCGCGGTTTTCGCTATTTCTTACTTATTCTTTAATTCTGCATTGCACAGTACAGGACATTACAGGACATTAAATTTTCGTCCTTCCCGAGTATTTTGCCGCGAACCGCATTAAAATCAGATAATTTATGACAAAACTATAAAGCCCGATGAAATAGGTCAGTTTTAAATGAATCACCCTATATAACTGCATGTGTCAATAATTCTTTATATAAAAATACTAAGTATAGAGCCATATCTATAGGCCTCACCACTTTTCATATAGGATATGCGTCTATACGAACGTTAGCTTCACGACAAAATTCCATCATAATTTGGGAGAGAAGTTACCATATCACGTCTCTGTAGTAGAACCCATAACAATGAGGCAATTTTCGGTGCATTTTTTATGAATGTTCCCTACACTGCCATCTAACGGGGAGTCGGGACACTTGTCAAGCCGCCGGCTTTTAGTCCCGCCTCCTCCTTTTTTTACAAAGAAAAAATAAAGATGAATGAATGAATGAATCCGTCAACAAAGTTTGGTATTAAATATCGTTCCAGATAAGATCATTCTCAACTGTTAGAAACAAGTTTTGGGGTGCTGTCAAACTGTAAAGCTAGTGTGACTCACTGCACATTTTAAGGAAAGAAGTGTAAATTTAAGGGCTCGTTTGCTTTGTTAAACACAAAAAATTAAGGCAGATCCCAAGTACCATGGGAATCGATGTTATGCGAAGCATCCGGAGGTAAGGTGACTGGGTTGTAATTTTTTTTATTCAGCGAAACGTCATGAATGTCGCTAAAGATATTTACAAATGTTGCAAGCGCAGACTTGTTAAACAGTCGCATATGTTTCATATAACCAGTTGTTTACAGTTGTGTAACGATACCGACAGAAACATGGGTATTGCCAACACCAGAAGCCGTAAGCTGATATGTAGAGATTGTGCTTGCAAGGATGGTAGCCCTGGATAGTGCTGCGTAAACCAACTACAGTGGATGGCGCTTAAGTGTACAACTGGCGTTAACCCGACATGACTCCTTCGTCATAGGAGTACGTATGTAATGTTTAGAAAATTAGATAGCCAGCACTGCAACCAAAAATATACGTTTCACCAACATTACCTGTACATAGGGTGTTCTTCCAAAGCAGTTTCGAGACCTGACGTGGCTCTGTGGTAGAATGCTTGATTGCTACGCAGAATGCTTGGGTTCGATTCCTGCTGGGACACTGATTTCCATTTGTATTCCTCGCGTAAACACTGCCGATGTTCGTTTTTCTTAACGCTGCCGCCTTTAAATTACCAGTGTCAACGCCACCGGTGTCAGTTTCTCTTAACGCTCTCACATTTAAATTACCAATGCATGTTCTCGCCGTTTCTGGGTAGGTATAAATTGCCAAAGTCCTGTGGCGCATATACCCCCCTTCCGCGGCCCGTGGTATACGGGTATGAGCCACACGTGTCTGGAGAAATTAGTTTGACGACGTACGCGACTGAATTTTCACGTTATTCATGTCATGACCAGCCAGACATATTCGTGAAAGCCTCTTACCCTCCCATACAAATTTTGGTCTACCCCAAGTTAAGGAGGCCATCACTAGAGCACCCACCAGACGTAGGCGGCTAGATAGATAGATAGATAGATAGATAGATAGATAGATAGATACGTAGATAGAAACGCAAAAGTGCTTACAGTAAGCAAAGAAATGCTTCGCATTTAATATTAATGAGAACTAACAGACAATGAGGCATTTTAAGATCGCACGTATCGAAAGAAATCGTAAGATTGACATTTAGTGGACATGACATCGCTAAACCTGGTATGCTTCAGTTTCCAAGCTGCAACATGTGCCTGAATTCAGCGATTAAAAGACCCAGGGCCAACGCTTGAGAAAGAGGCATAATGACAATAAAAACACGCCTGTCACCATATTCCGTGTGTTGTAGATTTTCCAAAGCAGTTCTAATATAGAACAAAATGCCTAACAATACGAAAAAGTTATCCGATGTTTGCGAAAGGCTCCTGCACGCCATAACATCTTCGCGAAACGAACACTCTAAATCAATTATCGTAATGTATAATGTCGCTGTGAATCAAGACAATCACGTCAATTAGTATAGCAAGAACCGTTACTTAAAGCAGTCCTGAATTTTTTCAGCGAACGTGTATATAGCTAGGAGTCCGTACGATTTTCCTGTGCGTCATCGAAAACGTATGTGCCACACAGATAGTGGCAGACCACAAAAGAAGGGGACACACTGGCGGCGAACACTAGTTAAGATGTTGCATGAAATGCCAAGTGCATGCGGCAAGCCGCACGTGACCACGCATGTCGCGGCAAGAACACGCATGCTTTGCCCTGCCCCTTTCTCAGTTTTCTGTTCTGTCTCTTTTTTCTTACGTTTGAGCGCTGTGCTACATATTGTCATGAACCAAACCGATTCGCCCAAGCCGCTACTTTTGTGCCCTTGTTGCTAAAATTGGAAAACTTTAAAGAGCGTGTTCTGTTCTTGACGTCAAGGTTCCGAATTGGCTGAAATAAAAAGAATAAAGAAAGAGCAATCATGTATAAGAATCTCTAAGTACAAGCTAACGATGGAAAAAGAAACAAACAAAAAAAAACACGTGATCCAAATTGTCCCAAGGCTCCCTTCGCCGTCGTCCTGCTTGGACAGGTTAAACCCCATAAATAAATCAGGGCCGTCCAAAAAAAAAAATCTCATAACTGAAGCGAGTGTGTGTACTTGATTCTTGGTCAGGCCCATTTGAGAAGCAGCACCAGTCAACCTTTCATTCATTCACTTAAGGCGGCGAGGCATGCTCGGCCAGGGAGCGCCGGTCCGATTCCAGGAAGCAGCGTCGCTTTCTCCCTCACCGCGTGTTCCTTCCGGCGCACGCCGCAGAACAGGTGGTCCTGACACCTCAGGGCCTCTCCCCCGCCACGACCTCAGTCGAGCAAGCTCGGTGGCAAAAAAAAAAAAAAAATGGGGGGGGCGCGCAGCTGAGGCGTTGTCGACGCACGCCAATCACTCCGAGCGGCACGTGTTCCCTCACGACTCCGTCCGTGGCGGCGCGACCACGACCCCATGCCGCATCACTTTGCACTGTGATCTGGGACCAGCCGGTCCTTGGGGTGGTCACACTCTTTCCCTCGCTATTATGTTGTGATTGGTCCACGGTGCGAGATTTATTGTGTTTTCTCCGGCCAATTGGTCGCTCATACGGCCGACAACTTGTCGCGGCCAACGGTGGCGAGAAGCTAGTGACCCTCGCATTCTTTTTTTTTTTTTTTTTTGCAATTGCCCAGTGAACCGCAGCTCTGCTTGGGGTCCGCTCGGACAAAGCCGCCACCACCATTCGATCGGGAGTTCCGATGACAACCTTTTGTTGAGGCGCAGCTGTCTGAGTGCCTTTCTGGAAGAACGGGACAGAAGGGCCTTGCCTCTCGGTAGAATTAGTTCGGTCTTGGAAATTTGAAGAAGTAGTGACCTGTGTCTATCCTGGAGCGTCGCGTAGTGTGAATTTCCAGGTGAGTGGATCAAGTCAACAATGCTTAATGGGAACTTCGAGGATTACGAGGTGCTGCTTTTATAAAGCAAGTATAATGCTTTCTCTTCTTATTTCGGAGTCGACAGTCCTTACGCAGTTGTTGCTGTATATAAATATGTCATTCTTACGTTAAGATCTGCCGGGCTCATTCACGTGTGAACACGAGCACTAACGTACTTCTGGCTATACGAAAACTTTCTCGGCATTAGGTGTTGACATGAGAAACTCGTGTCGTGCTAAATTATTCGAGGTGCTCCAATTATTTTGCAACTTTGATACGCACAAGCATTGGTATAAAGTTATGGGAAGAAGCGCGTAGCAGAGCTCGTCTCAGTTTTCCGACTCTCTTTTTTATTTATTAGACCAGAAGATATGCGCTGTCAGAAAACTTGAACTTGACTTCGAAACGTCGTCCTTTATACGTGTGATCATGTTCAAAATGCAAAAAAAGAAAAGACCACACCAGAAAAAAAGTAGTGAAAAGCACATATCAGACGCTACCTTCAAACCTGAATGACAATATAGTTTGAGTTAGTGGCTTTAGCACACTGCACGCGTACAGTAGCGTCTCCTGTAGTTATTGCAGCTAACTATTTCATGAGAATAAAAGCCACGTTTACACCGAACCTACGTTTACGCGGGCGGTTCAGACTCCGCAAGTTAAGTTGCACTGGTTCCACGAATACTGAAATGCACCGCATTTCAGTATTCATGGAATCTGCGTGTTTCGAACTCGCTGCTTCTCAAGCCGCAGGGCAATATGTAGGCAAAAGAAAATACCTTTCAATTTAAATTCATCTGTTACTCCACAGGGCAGCCCTTCAATTCGGGCGAATTCCGCGATGGGGTAATTGCAACCTCTGTTGCTTTCCCATACCAACAAAAGTTCCCATTGGGTTGCTAGTGGAGGTCACGCTACATACACAATAAGCGTTTTCGTCGATTACCCTGCCGAAAACGCTTATTGTGCTTGCGAAAAAAGCATGAACACTTCCTACATTATACATGTATAAGAAAGTACACCTTGAAACTGTGCATTTCACATATTTAGTCCGCATAAGCCTACACGGCATACGAGATTCTGCAAGGTTTTACGAAGAGCTCACATGCGCATCTATGACGACTGAAGAAATGATGGTTCAAATGTTGCTGTTAATAGTGCTTCAGTTTTGTCGATGCCTAAAACCGAGAGTTTTGGCAGCCACCCTGTTTGGTCCGCAGCGGTAGTGTAGTGGTCGCGGTGCTCGGCTGCTGACCTGAAGGTCGGAAGTTCGATCCCGGCAGCGGCGGTCGCATTTCGATCGACGCGAAATGCTAGAGGCCCGTGTACAGTATACAGTGCATGTTAAAGAACACCAGATGGTCGAAATTTCCGGACCCCTCAACTGCGGCGTCCCTGATAATCATATCGTGGCTGTGGGACGTAAAACCTCAGATATTATTATGGCCACCCAGTTTGCGGCGTCATTATTAACGATAATGTGGACGACACTTTGTACCATGACATGAAAGTAGCTAAAACTTAGTTTCGTCTGAACAAAATCTGGTTCTTCCCTCCATTTTATTATTCATCATTAAACTAAACGCCCTTTTACTTCCTGTTTCTTTCGTACATCATTCTTAGGAATTTACAACGCTAGGCGCATCGGCGAATCTATACTTATTCGCCTTCTGATGCATGTCATTCCTTGCCTGACCACTGAAAAGCGTGAGCGCATTTGCTTGCATGCATTCAGGCGAACCGGATGTACGAAAGCTCTCTCGTTTCTTAGCGACTTCGTGCAGCCGTTTACATGTACGGAGCAGTTCTGCATGCCGCTGTCACGTTTTTCGCCGGTGCGCATGCAACGAGAATCGTTGGACTTTACAAGCGAAAGAAATAAGGCGGGGAGTGACTTACGGGATCGTATGCGTGACTGCGTTGGGGTCAACATGTTATGGCTTGAACCCGTGTCGGTGTCTTGGCTAGTCACGCTCTATAAGCATATGTCGTCGTTGCGGAAAAAGAAAATAACCGCTTTCTCTGTCACGTTTTCTTCGACCTGACGTTGCCACTTGTCACAGAGCCAAGTTGCGTGACGGTGAAAAAACAGGAGTAAGAAAACTGAATACTGATGCTCGCGTGAAAACATGGAGTTGTATTTAAGTCACAGTGGCTTCGAAATCCGTCGCACACTTGCGCTGTGAAGTAATTGCTCGGTAACTCAGTAAGTTAATTGTTTAGAAACAAGAACATAACTTCGTTTATTACAGTATTGCTTAGGTCGGCAAAAGAGTTTGAACTCAGATTCACTTAATAAATACATTTCGCTCTGAGAGATCACTCGGACTCAGTCTCACCGAAATTTTCCTCAACAGAACGCACTCGGACTCAGATTCACTAAAAGCTTTCTCTATTGGACTCACTCGCACTCAAACTCACCAATATACTGCTCATCCGGACTCACTCAGACTCAGACTCACGGATTGACCTGAGTCTGAGTGGGCCTGAGTGACCCGACTCATGAGTCCGCTGGCATAAAATTAGCTTTTCCGATCGTGGTGTAAATGCTCTTTATCTTCAATATCTCACATAATCGGTGCTCCATTATACACCTCATGATCTTGTAGCTTCAAATACGAATTATCAGTAGTTGCAACCCAGTAGGGGCGTTTTTATGAAATATGCGACTCCCACGAAGGTATTTTTATCAAGAACGTTTGTGGCGTGGGGGGAGGTCTTGGCACCCCCCCTCTCCCCTCTAACTCACGCCTCTCATCAATAAACATTGAGGTAGCGCATGTACTTTAGTGCATTGAGATATGCGTAAATAGACTTGAGTACAAACGTAAACCGATGTAAGACTGATAGTAATGCTGACAAGTGAGTAGATAGGACCATATGTCGGCAATTAAAGGCATAGCTCACTCATATTCACTCAAGAAATACATGTTGCGCTTAGGGCTCACTCGGACTCAGACTCACCAATATTTTACTCAGCCGGACTCACTCGAACTCAAACTCACGAAAACCTTACTCACCCGGACTCACTCAAACTCAGACTCAGACTCATGGCTCGGTCTGAGTATGAGTGATTCTGAGTCGACTCGTGAGTGAGTTTGTCGACCTATGCAGTATAGTAAATACGAATGTGTCAATTAGGCCCGCGACATACTCCTAGTATAGTACAGTTCATTTTCACAACGCTCGACCATCACTAAAGCACCGACGCAACATTTGTATATTATTAAAGGTGCATTATTAGTCATTCAAGATTCCGATGCTTCCTTCGATGTGGTCAGAGTTGTCCTTGCATGAGCTTCTGTCAAGGGCTTTTTTTTCTGCTTCATTTATACACTCTTATTCTCCAAAATGTTGGTACATGATCTTGCGACAGTTTTTGATAGGAGCACATCATGAAATATAATTGAAATATACAGGGCGTTCCAACTATCACGCCGCACGACTTCAAAAAAAAAAAAGAAACAAAAAGAGGAACGGCGTTGCAAAGCAAACCTGGAGCACTTGAGCAGCCAGTGCTATAGCACTGGAGCAGTGGAGAGAGAGAGAAAGGTTAAGGGAAAGGCAGGGAGGTTAACCTGAAAAAAATTTTCGGTTTGCTACCCTGAACTGGGGAAGGGGTAAGGGGGAGATAGAAAGGTAAGGAAGGAAGGAAAGAAAGGGAAGAAAAAAATGTATAAAAAAAGGAGAAAAAATATTGAAAAAGAGAGAGAAAATAAGAAAAAAAATAAACGCACGCACTCGAGCACAGGATTGTCATAGCCGTTTAGCGTTGTGCAGCCGCTAAACGGAGCAGTTGAGTAGCACTGGAGCAGCCAGCGCTATTTTTAGTTAATGACGTTTAATTACTCAGCCATAATTATATTTGTAACTCGACAAGTTCTCACGTAATTATCAAAATGTCGATGAGGCATATGTAGGCATGTTCATTTTCAACAACGTATCGATTCCGCGCTCATTTTTTTTTTCCGGTATAAACAAAGCCCGCGAAATGTGAAAAGCGACACTTGACTAGACTGTTGCGCGCATCAGCAAACTGTGAGGTAGCCAGTATAAAGCAAAAATGTATATATATATGGATCGCCCTACCTCCCATTCCCCGGCCGAAGAAATTACGAATTACGCACCGCATCGGTTTTAGAGTCAGGGTGAAATCAGAACAGCGCTCCTGCCGCATTATCACTGACAACAGTCGGTCGTAAGATCTGTATAATGATAATGGCGTACAATCGAGCGGAAGAAATCCTTGCGAAATTATGACGCATGTTGTTGGAGTCCGACCTGTAACCTTGCCAATTAGTGCGGAACGCTGTCTCTGGCAACGCACCAGAGACAAAGCGGTTGCTTGCAGTAAGCGTATTTGAGGGCGCTGCTTTCTTTTGCGGTTGGGAGTGTAGTCACGTGTTATTTTTCATATTTCACGGGCTTTCATTATCAGCCGGAATAAAAATGGGCACGCAATTATTACGTTGTTGAAAATATCGCAGTAAGATGTAATTTGAACATGCCTACATATGCCTCATTCATATTTTGATAATTACGTTAGTACTTGTCGAGTTATCAATGCAGTTATCACTGATTAATGAAACTTCATTAACAAAAAATTTGTGAAGGCCACACCAGTCTACTGGGAACAATATGTAATATAGGTTTGCATCGCGTAGCGCCGCTCCTCTTCTTTTTTTTTTTTAAATAATGATGCTGCGTGATAGTTGGGACGCCCGGTATATGAGCTGACTGCATTATTTATTCTTCTGTACCCGTGTCTTATACAACCCAAGTATAAAGGCGCGAAACGTTTAAGGCAGCATTAAATATTGCGTTTTCAGAAAGAAACCAGTTTGGTTTCCTCAGCTCGCCAGATGTACCGAAATTATGATGCAAGGCTGGCTATTCACATTATGAAACTGTTACTTGTGTGTGGTCCACGACGCACCTCGGCTTCTCTTTCAGCGTTCGCTGCTGAAATACTTAGAACATAAACATTGCGAGAGAAGAAGACCTAAGCTGCGGCATTATCGAATAAAACGAAATGGCTGTCAGTTCAGTTGCATGTACGCCTCTTGGGTAACCGCTCGCCTCTCGCAGATCCAGGACGTTCTATTCGATGGCGCCCCGGATGAAAGGTGGTGGCTCTGTTGGGACGTCGCTTGTTGTTCACTTCTTATTGCACTGCCTGCTGCTCTGGGGACACTGCTGTGGGCCTACCACTGTAACGACAAGTACCGGAAGTTTTCGCCACGACACACGATATGCCTACCGCACCGCCAGGTGAGAGCAAGCTGTTGATGATGAGTGATGTGTCTTCCTGTATACCGGTAAGCTGCAAATGAGGATATCATTTAAGTTTACTCGTCTAAGTTTGTCACCTAAATTTGTCAACTTTGTCATCTATGTTTAGATGACAAAGTTTAGGATTTGAGAGGACGTTAAAAGTGTAACTCACTTTCCAACAGGACTGCTCGATAGCTTCGGCTGGTGTGACAAGGAAGGAAATCCAGGAAATAATGACTGCACACAATAAATACCGACAGTACGTTGCCACGGGCAGGGTTCCTGGACTTCCGCCTGCTGCCAATATGATGGAGCTGGTAAGCCACGTTGCCCATCTTAATCTCCCCAATTAATTACTGTGTGAGGCAGCCTTTGAGAGCGCAAGGCCCGCTGCGCACGCACACGCAGTAAGATGGGCTCCTCCCCGTCCCAAGAGTTGGGCTGCCAATACATCTTAATCTGTTACCTAAAAGTAAATAATATGGTGACAATGAACGTGAATGAAACTATGTTTGCTTATCTCATAAGCGAGTGTTCCACGTTGTAGCAAGAATGACTGCGCAGCAGTACGCATGTATACCCTGGGCCCTTTAATTTTATAAACGTCACAACGACCAGGGATCACCTTGAATGGAGTGAAACACAAGCCAGGACTGCAATGCAGCTTTCGGTGTTAAAGCATCAGCATACTGATAGGGGTGCGCTCGGGGGTGGGAGGATAGGGGGGGTGGGGGGGTGGCGCCCCTCCTAGTCATCTAAGAGGGGGTGAGCGCAAAGTCTGCCTCATACATTGATTAATAGAGAGGGGGGGGGGGGGGGTGCTGCGAAGACCCTTCGCCCCCCTCTGAAGGGGAACCCTGCGCACGCTTATGAGCATACTATATCGTTCCGCTAAACAAACTACTAATCGCGTTAACGTTACGCACGAAGTCGACTTCACTAAATCGAAAAAAAAACTAACTAATTCCACTCACCTTCAGCTAGATGCCACTGAACAACTCGTACTTCAAGTAGCCATTTCACGAAGCCCACTGAAACCATTTGCTGTTCTATCGAAGTAAATTATTAGTTCCATCAGGGTAAGATATTTGTTCCACGGCTGACGCAGGTCTGGGACAACGAGCTTGCTGCAGTGGCTCAGGCGCACGCGAAGCAGTGCCGGTTCCACCACGACTGCTACTCCTGCCGAAGGGTTTGTAAGTTCGGGGGTTTCTATGCGGCGCCACTGTGTTTCAGTAGGTGTCACATTAAATGAACTTGTAACTTCGTGTTTAGTATTACCCAATGCGGTTCAGATGATTTTGACAGCTGACGCAGTTATAACTTCTTGCAGAGAAGATTTGTAAATGGCTAGGCGATACCAAAATTTGTCCAGCCTATATGTACCAAGAAGTACTGGCACGTATGTGCCACACAAATTGGGCCAATCCCTCTACTCACCACCGACCCTCTAAAAATGTATAAAGAACACACGGGCGGCAAACACCAATTAATATTTCTGGATAGACGTAACCAATCATTCAGAAAGACTAATGAACCGTCGAGATTAACCCGGTAACAAACATCGGCGCCGCACATTTCAGCTTCGCTGCTTACCCATCTGAACGGAGTGCTTGAGCAGAGAATTTGTTCTGAGGCACGCATAGGTCGGCAAGCTCACTCATGAGCCGACTCACCAAGACTCACTCAGACTCAGATAAAGCCGGGAATCTGAGTCTGAGTGAGTCTGGCAAGTAAAGTTTTGACAAGTTTGAGTCCGAGTGAGTCCGCTTCAGAAAAAAATTTGGTCAGTGTGAGTCCGAGTTAGCCCCGAGCACAAAATATATTTCTTAAGTGAGTCTGAGTGAGCTCCACATTTTTGCCGACATACAGTGCAGCATTAGTATAAGCCTAATGTCGGCTCACGTTTATATTCACGTGTACTCGCACACACACATACACATACACACACACACATCTACGCATTAGAATTGATACGCCAGCTCAGTATTTATTGATCAGAGACGTTAGTTACGGAAGGCGGTAAGTGAGTTGTCCTCCCCCCCCCACGAACTCTTTCAAACGAAGTACTTGATAAGGACATATCGTGTCACGTGTGAGTTGAGTTATCTCTTTTAATAACAATGTCCTTACTTGATTGCAACCACTGACGACTCGTATTGAAGGTACGAGATCAAAAGGCGGAAAGCACAGGCACCGATTATGCGAGACGTTGGTGCCATGGCCTAAACAGCTAACGGAATCATTAGTCGACTCACTCAGACTCATATCGAGCCGTGATTCCGAGTCTTAGAGAGCCTGAGGGGGGAGTACAACTTTGGTGACTTTGAGTCGGAGTGAGTACAGATGAGGAAAAGTTTGGCGAGTCTGAGTCCCAGTAAGCCCTAAGGGAAAAATATATTTCATGAGTGAGTCTGAGTGAGCTCCACATTTTTTTGCCCACCTATGGAGGCAGGTTATGAACCGGGATCAATCCGACGTAAGACAGCTGGGTGTTCATCAGTCAGCTGTAATATTTCACGCAGTTCATCAGAAACCCATGCTGATAACGTGCGCTTTGTAAAACAGTTAAAATTTATATGGTGCGTTTAGTGCTATCGAAAGCGTGGGCTCAAAATAAATTTTGAACCTCTAAAGCTTTTTATGAGGAAACGAAAAGAATGAGCGCCAACCAAAATGAAAAGGTTTAGAACATTAAAAAATGACGTTTCGGCTACCGTACGGTAGCCTTGGTCACAGTAAAGTGGCCCAGCGAAGCGGGCTTATGTCCGTTTTAGAACATTGCCGAGACATCTGGCGTACGCTGGTGGACTCATTTCTGTTCAGCGTTTTTTTTTTTCGTAGTCTGGATAAGGAGGGATTCCAGATATTGACGTGAACACCAGTTTCTTTCCTTTGCGATAACAGTTGCCTTGGTCCAGTCAATGTTGTGATTAGATGCAGCCACGTGTTCCGCAAGTGCGTTGGATACTACGTTTTTCTTCCTGACGTCATTCATGAGGTCCTTCAGTCGTCTTTCAAAATTACCGCTCTCCCCGATATAAACATAGTCGCAGTCTGCACACGGAATTTTATAAACAATGCCTGGGAACATTTTCTTTCTTGAGCGGGTCCTTCACGTGTACCAGTTCGTGTTTAAGTTTGCGAGCAGGAACATGCGCGACGTGTACGTCGAACGTTCGCAGAACCCGTGCCAACGCTTCACTAACACCAGGCGCATAGGGAATGGCTGCACGAGCTTGGGGCTGCACCGCGCGTGATGAGGCGACGTTGCGTGTGCGGTGCTCTACGGAACGAACAAAATGGACGAAACCCACTGCAACGTACCATTTGCAGTTCTGTCGAAGTAAATTATTAGTTCCATCAGGGTAAGATATTTGTTCCACGGCTGACGCAGGTCTGGGACGGTTGCTCACGTGGGCCTAAAATATTTAAGACATATACGCACTTTTTATTCTGCTTATCCAGACTACGAAAAAAAAACGCTGAACAGAAATGATGGCAATCTGCCACCAGCGTACGCCAGGTGTCTCGGCAATGTTCTAAAATGGACATAAGCCCGCTTCGCTGGGCCAC
This sequence comes from Rhipicephalus appendiculatus, assembly GCA_030522465.1. NCBI lineage: Eukaryota > Metazoa > Arthropoda > Arachnida > Ixodida > Ixodidae > Rhipicephalus > Rhipicephalus appendiculatus. The sequence goes on from JALIZH010021677.1 coordinate 104,021, forward strand.
TTTACTGTGAACAAGGCTACCGTACGGTAGCCGAAACGTCATTTTTTAATTGTTCTAAACCTTTTCATTTTGGTCGGCGCTCATTCTTTTCGTTTCCTCATACTTCTTCCCGACCAGACGATGTTTCGTCAAACCATCGATTTCATAAAACTTTTTACCGTTTCACCCATCAATAGTAATGTTTGTATGTCTGTTTCCGAGTTCCGACTCCAACACATAACGCCATTTACGACGAAAATTGAACCAATGTCCTGATATTGCTTAGCAGCACAACATCACAGCCAGTAAGGCACAACAGCACCTTTGCAAAGCAAGTATATGTGGTGTTTAATTCGCCGCATGCAATACCTATAAAATAAATTAGCTTATTTGGGCTGAAGTCTTTTTGTGGTTAGCGTTGCTTCCTATCAGTAACAATTGCTATTCACTTTTTGGATGTTGAAAGGTTACAGCGCAAGCACGAAGGTGCTGAAGAAAAAGCGTAACGGAAGGCAAGGCGAGTGGAAAGCAAAGAGGGACGACACGCCTTGCCTTCCGTTACGCTTTTTCTTCAGCACCTTCGTGCTTGCGCTGCAACTCCTTTCAACATGCAATTTGACCAACTCGCCCAAATAGCCGTTCTTCTTCACTTTTTGGATTGGCTTTCTTGTTCACTCGTAATTACCATACGCTGTGAAAATATATTTGCTCACGTGGGCCTAACATATTTAAGACATATACGCACTCTTTTTATTCTGATGGTGATGACGTGGAATATGTTTGACTCTCATGAAAATTAACGCTATTATTTCTCAGATTGCAAGTCACACTTCAACAAACAGTTCTTGTCGACTAAGAGAAGTGTTCTTTTTTTCAGTTTTATTGTACTTATGCCTCTAAGTCCCGATTCTATATGTCATCTGATGGCGCATTGATGATCTCGTGGATAATTCACAATACAGTACAAAGTACTTGAAGCACGCTGAAGTAGAGGTCCCTGGAAATTTAGACCACCTGGTGTTGTTTAACGTGCACCTAAATCTATGTACGCGGGCGCCTAGCATTGCTAATATACATCAAGAACCTTCTCTACTAACAATGGACTACTGAAAAGCTACGGGATGAGGGAGTATTCAAAATGGAGTACTGAAAAGAGTAGCGGATAAAGAAGGACACCCTACACAGGACACATCCGGACACTATACCGAACACATTTTGTACCGTCTCAAAGCAGTGCTTTTTAGTATAGCGCTATTAATATGAACCAACTAGTCCAGCAAATAATGTTGGTAAGTATACTCAAACAGTTGTTCTAAGTGGACAGATGCGCACGTGTTTAATTGGGACACTGATCACAGAACGTGCTGCCCTGCTATGGAAGGGCAGCGCATTCTTTAACCAGTGTTCCACGGCGGCTTTGTATAGATGACCTCGATAATTTGCTTTGAACGTGAGCGAATACGTGGAATGTTCTCGAGGTGCTCTGCGCATTCGCCATCGAAACATGTAGACGTCATCCGCCTCTTGACGAAGATCTGGAGGGTATCCATGGAACCGGCCGCTCCCACAGTGTCCCTTCTGTTTTTTTCCTGGCCCGCCTCTTGACAGTTATAAACAAAAGCCAGTACTGCATTGATTGATTGATTGATTGATTGATTGATTGATTGATTGATTGACTGATTAATTAATTAATTAATTAATTAATTAATTAATTAATTAATTGATTGATTGATTGATTGATTGATTGATTGATTGATTGATTGATTGATTGATTGATTGATTGATTGATTGATTGATTGATCGATCGATTGATCGATCAATTCGTTCATTCATTTGCAGCGTGTATTCATAATTATGCTGTAGGTTCTTGATAATTATTTGGGTGTTCCTGTTCATATTGCTCAAAAGTGCACTATGGTTGCTTGACTGAAGTGAGTCTACAATGATCACCATGCAAGGAAAAGTGTGTAGTTAGCAGTACAATTGATATAAAGAAGGCTGCAGGGTAAGCTAAGAACCCTAAGAACATTTAGTACTTTTACACCCGACAGGTAAACGCAGGAACCGACTACATAGCTCGAATGTCTGAAAAAAAAAATGCTGAGAATGAGTGATAAATGCGTTCAAACGAAAAATTTTAACGTACGAGACAACTGCGCTATCATTCGAAAACTCCCTTTTCGGGTGTCACTATTTAACAGCGTTTGTGGAGGCGACGCAAGAACCGTCGATACACGGGCTCCGTGTTTACTGTCTGCGGAAAATATTTCAGCTCGCCCTACAGCTGCGGTGGCGAATGAATAGAGACGACATGAGCGTACGTATATTGACATAATGTCCTGCGCAAAATAAACGCGTTTTCTCTGTTTTTTCCCTCAGCCAGGTTTTCAGCGGGACAAAACATGTTTCTCCACTATTCTTCCTCTCTGCGACTGAAACCGACCAACTGGGCGAGCGTCGTCAAAGGCTGGTTCGACGAGTACAAACTGTTCAATCCCGACGAGGTTGACTCCTTCCGCACTGTACAAGACAGCGGCCATTTCACTCAGGTACACACGCTCATGATCCCGCGTCACCTGTGACGGACGAAATTTCTTCGGCCAAAATTTTGGTCAGATTATCCGTTGAGAAAAGCGCATTAATGTGACATGTAACATCTAGAGAACTTTTTGTTGGCTGAGTTGGTGTACGTTCATGATTGATTTTAAGGGCGCGAAAAAACACAATCGCAAGGAGAGGACAAGAGACAGAGCGACACTAGCAAGTGATTTATTTGCAGAAATACACACACACACACACACACACACACACACACACACACACACACACATATATATATATATATATATATATATATATAGATATATACATATATATATATATATATATATATATATATATATATATATATATATATATATATATATATATATATATATATATATATATATATATATATATATATATATCCTTCTCAGCGCGTGCGCAGAAAACATGTTCACATCAATGGTGGTCAAATAACACATGATCAATAAACTTTTTATCGAATTTATACAGTATTGCGGAAGTTGGACTAGCGCAAATGTCACCTTTTTTGCCTCTAAAACGCTTCCATCAGTTCTCTGGCTGTTCTATCTTTGCTTCTGACTATAGCCCGCACGTCAGAAAAGCGTGGTCCACAAGAGCTTGAAGGACAATCCCTAATATGCTTAGGCAAATTTGGGCCGCTTTATTTCACTCAACATTTCGTTTATGATCTATCTAGACCTATATTCGCAAAGAAATGCAATACTCTCTATATCTTTTTCTTAAATTTTATTTTTTTTTCCCTAACAAACCAAGTGGAAAGCGGTAGGCATCACCAAGAAGCGATGACAACCGCCTCATTTATTGTATGTTGGAATAAAAAATACGTATTAAGGTAGAACTGTATCGCAGGATAAAATTTCAACCAATCCCGATGTTTTGCATATAATTATCAAAACCGGCTGTGCAATAACACAGGGAACTAGATCGAACAATTTATTAAGTCAGGCCCCTTGTGAGTACGCTCATTCACGCGTGAACGGTTTAATACCTGAGCGACCTTACTGACCAAGAACTGCTTTTCCTTTTTTTTTTTTTTTGTATGGACGGTTACGCACGCATGGAAGAACCACTGTCACGTCGAATTCTCTTCGTTTATTATTATATCAGTGCCTTCCTATTCATACTTTTAGTTATGCTCATTTTTTTTATGGATCGCGGCGTTTGATGTGTGTAGCTTACTCTTTCCTATTAATAAGGATTCACTTAAAGTGGCGCCCTTCAGAAAACCCTCAAGCTTCGTACTACCATTTCATTTAAGCAACGAACAATCCTTGGAACACAGGGTGTCATTGGACCCAGTAGCGTAGCCAGAAATTTTTTTCGGGGGGGGGGGGGGGAGGGGGGGGTTCAACCATACTTTATGTATGTTCGTGCGTGTGTTTGTATGTGTGCGTCCATATATACGCAAGCAAAACTGAAAATTTTCGGGGGGGGGGGGGGGGGGGGTTTGAACCCCCCCCACCGCCCCCTTGGCTACGCCACTGACTGGACCCAACGCTTCGACAAGCGGCCTTTTCTTCAAGGCTGCAAGCGGTGGTGCAACATCTTGTGTGTATTATCAGAGTGGCCAGTTCCGCTTGTAATCAGTAGATTTGGGCTTCTTTTTTTTCGCCGAGTCACTTGTAGAATGTTCCAGTCGCTTGTCGCGTTTTTTGGGGCTTATTTGCATTTTTTCAGCAAATGTAGTTATTTTAGTGATCGTCACGTTCTCCAGTAGCACTTTATCGTACTCTAATAGCGCGTTTGTCGATGACTTTGAGTAGTTGAGTGTTGAAGTCAAACATACGTTGGGGGGAATCAACAAGTAACGTTAACCACGCACTGGCAAACGCGCATTCACTCGAGTGGAGACTACCCTGGAGACAATGTTAAAAAGTGAATGTGTGCTTTCGTGCGTATTGTTTCGCTTACAATGTAATCAAAATTATTTTTTCAACTCCTTTTTGTATTTGAGTGACATTTTTTTTTTGCTATAATTAGAAATATTTTCAAGAACCTGAAAGTTCATTAAATTACCGCTTCTTTTGGCATTCTTTTGTGATGATTATTTGCGTGTTAGCTTGGTAGCATCTCTCGGGAGCAAATCTGGTATAGGTGGTACTTTACCTGTCGACAAGATATGTTGCGGAGCCCCTGCATGAGTATCAGGCTTAAGCTTGAAGAACCACTGGTCTTCTTTAGAAGTATTTCGAAACAAATTAAGCGTATTGATGCACTTGCAGCCTCGAAGAACACAAGTCCGATGGTCGATACGTTGACTCACGGGACACTTTGTGTTCCAAGGATTTTTCATCGCTTCCAGATTCCATCTTGATTCTGAACTTCATTCACATTTTGTTTAGTTGTTCTCGTTTCAGACATTGTTTAACGGCTGATTAATTTTGATTACAGTCGTAAATATTACAGACGTCTGTCATTAGGTTTCAATTAATAATAAGTTAATCTAGCTGGATCAATTCGCAATGCCAGAGAGGCTGTATTGCGAATCACAAAGCAAGATAGACAAGACCGGCGGCCCTGCATGAGTTTCAGGGCTTAAGGTTAAGAATTATTGGTCCTTGCTAGAAGTATTTTCAAACAAATTAAGCGCAGTTAGGTGCACTTCAAAGTAAAACGTGGCACGAAAAAAAGACAGACTCTCAAGGAAGAGTATGGAGAGAAGCGCAACTTCCCGGATGAGACTAAAATTATCGGAAGAAGCGGTGATGTAAACACACGTTTGGTAACCAGAAGCTTACGCTATATCGAGGAAGACAACTTAATGCAATATGAATTCTTCCATCAGCCTGTTCAGTGGAGCGAATGTGTTTCTGTCTACGCAAGTGTAATTAAGCACGTCATCCTTGCTTTCTGCGCATGTGGTGTTTGCGCTACATTTTTCTTATTTACTCATTGCTTCGCCCGTGAACAGTGTGAGCTTGCGTTTGTCCCAGTACCCTATACATTGTGAACGAGTCTTTTTTTTTTCGCACAGCCGTACAGTTTCAAATATGCACAACACACTAGGCCAATAACGAGTTCAACTCTAGTTAGGTACCTTACTTGTTTGTAAATTTAGCATGTCAAATTTGCCGCAAAAGAGTTGAGTTATTTGCTGAACATTCATATGTTGTATTTTTTCCGAGTGTACACTGACGAACGCAGTTTGCAATGGCGGAAGTTTTCATGTGAGACCAATATACGCACATTTGTCTATTTTTCTCAAGCACAGCTGATCTGGGCGAAAACCACTCACGTTGGTTGCGGCAAAGCAAGATTCAAGATTAAAGACGAGGATTGGTATCGCACGCTTTACACGTGCAACTATGGACCCATGTAAGTGCGTGCAAAAATGTCCAGTATATTTTTGTCAAACTTGCTGCAAGGGCGACAATTGCAACCACAGCTGTAATCTGTTGTCATTATTGAGCGCAATAAATCAGGAGGCAAGAAATGAAACACAGTTACATAATGCTTGACATTTCATCGTCAACCCTTGCATGTCTCTTTTTCTCGTGCTGTTCATCCATATGAGCTAGGCCTGCATCTATTCTGGTGGACCGTTGCAGGTTTAGCATAGGGATCGATGAACGCCAGCATGTTTCTCAAGCTGCGACGCATAACTCCATTCGCTTTCTCTTTATGCTTAACTGTGCCGTCCTGCAAAAGGATCTGTTAATTGCAAAAATCCCGCAGATCTCGCACATTCTGGGAGTCGAAGTCATGCGAAGCTGTAGGCGAGTAGTGGCCTATAACCACCTTTTTATTTTAGTAGTTATGGGTATATTTCGGCTCGGTCCGTAGCGAGGAATTTTTTTCGTAGGGGGAGAGGGGGGGACCTAGGCTCTATCCCTAAGCCCCCCCCCCCCCCCCCTTCCCCAACAAAAACAACGCAGCAAAAGGGAAAAAAGTTGGAAGGCGAGATTGAGAGAGATAGAGAAAGAAAGAAATAAGAAATGGATGAAACAGATAAAAAGATAGAAGGTGAGAGACCGACTACAAAGATTGCGAGAGACAGAGAGACACAGACATAGAAGGAAAGATGAGGACAAACAAAGAGAAGGGAAGAAAGAGATAGAAAGACGGAGATAGAAAGAGATACAAAGCAACATATACACAAAAAAGGATATGAAAAAAAAGGAGAGACATCACAGCCATATATAGCACAATATAGTGAGTGTAGCTTGCCGTGTGGCGTAGAAAAAGTATCATCTTCATGAACCGACACGCGCTGCTCTTCGTGAACTTCTTCGACTTCGTCCTCTTGGTCTTCTGCTGCGCTCCCAGAACACGTGCGCCGATTTGTCCACCGGAAGGCAGAACGAGTGCAGAGAGAGAGAAAGAGAGAGATGGGTTAGAAAGAAATAGAAACAGACAATATATAGAAAAAAAGAAAGCAAGGAAACAGAAAAAGATGGGTGACGAGAGGACGACTCCACATAGGAAGAAAAGGGAAAGAAAGACATTGAAAGAAAGAGAAAGGGAAAAATAGAGGGAGAGAAAGGAAAGAAAAGGGGAAAATATAGAAAGACAGACAAAGAAATAAACAGAGAGAAAGAGGCAGAACAACACATACCCAAAAAAATAAAATAGAAAAAAAAGAGAGTAAGCAAAGTCATCCATAGTGCAGTATAGCAAATGGCAGGAGAAAAAAAACGCCAGGCCTGCGCGGAACGCGCAGCACAGTCACAGCGAAATCTGGAAGGGCGGCCTTTCTAGAGCCTTGTTTAAACACTCTTGGGGCAACTACTACAAGCGCACTTACATGGTACCCACTACGCCATAAATCATCATAATTTTTGTGTAGTGGGGAAGCGTCTACTATATCAATATTCTTCATTCTTCGGAAAAGCGCGGTACCCGCTACACACTTGTAACGCATTATGTGCACTTTGTTGCTTCTGTGGCTGACGACGATGAAGAATTATGCCATTTTGTAATGGGTTGGAGCATTGAACGACCCACTCGTTGCGCAATTCGTATTGTGTGACGCCTGGTTGTTACTTTACTGTTCTAAAACGCTTTACAACACACGTTAACGCGATTCCTTACCCGACATATAACCTGCATAGTGTCAGTTTGCACCGCATTTTCAAGCAGTGGCGTAGCTCAGTGGTAGAGTGCTGGGCTGCCACACCGAGGACCCAGGGTTCTATTCCCGATCTATCATAGGTGATTTTTTATTTATTTAGTTTTCTTATTTAGTGCGATATTGGTCACGGACACCGGCGGCGGCGGACAACTACGGCGCAAAAACGACCCTTGTTGTGATCTCATAACAGCTTTCGCTGTAAAAGAGCGCTGAGAGGATAAAAGCCTGGCCAAGCCAGGAGCAGCTAGGTGCACACCAACTCTGCTCTGACACAGCCTTGCGCCATTAGTGCAAGCAGCGCTATTTTTTACAGCTACGCCGCTGCTTGAAACTGCGGTGCAAACTGACACAATGCAGGCTTCATGTTGGGTAAGGAATCGCGTTAACGTGTGTTGTAAAGCGTTTTAGGACAGTAAAGTAAGAACCAGGCGTCACACAATGCGAATTGCGTAACGAGTAGGGCGTTCAATGCTCCAACCCATTACAAAAGCCTCAGGCCAAATTCCTCATCGTCGTCAGCCACAGCATCAACAAAGTGCACATAATGCGTTACAAGAGTGTAGCGGGTACCGCGCTTTTCTGAAGAATACGAATAATGGCGTAGTAGACGCTTCTCCACTACACAAAAATTATGATGATTTACGGCGTAGTGGGTACCATGCAAGTGCGCTTGTAGTAGTTGCCCCAAGAGTGTTTAAAAAAGGCTCTAAAAAGGCCGCTCTGCCAGCTTTCGCTGTGGCTGTGCTGCGCGTGCCGCGCAGGCCTGGCGGTTTTTTGTTTGTTTGTTTGTTTGTTTGTTTGTTTGTTTGTCTGTTTGTTTGTTTGTTTGTTTGTTTGTTTGTTTGTTTGTTTGTTTGTTTGTTTGTTTGTTTGTTTGTTTGTTTGTTTGTTTGTTTGTTTGCTTGTTCGAGAATATGAAATCGATTCTCCAGAGTCTACGTTTTCCACAACAGGGGAAATGTTATTCAGTCTAGGGTCTACCAAAGAGGACAACCGTGCAGCCGCTGTCCGAACAGGACATCGTGCAGCCCGTCTGTGCCGGGTTTGTGCCGCTTAGCCGCAATGCCATTGGCACGTAAGTATCGAGTGCAGACTGTGGTTCACATTTTGTAGGGACTGCTTTACTTTATTTCTGTTCATTTGCAACAGGGGTCGGCAACTTTTTGAGGCGGAGGGCCGAGTTGTATGAAGCCGACACGGCGGAGGCCGCACGGCAAATAGGTGGGGGGCTTTACAGGCAAAAAGAAAAATTCAGGGAATGAGCAATAATGATATACACAACTGAAATATTTGTCATGTTTATTGTAAGCACGCGTGTCCAAAGTTTTCAATTGATAAACATAGGCTACAAGAAAAAAATTCTTTCAATGCGACTTTTGGTGCTGAACATTCTTAGCCAACTCGCAAATGTCTGCATCAAGGTTGCTAACCGACAGACTCAGGAAGTCGGGGAATATATTCATCGCTTGGTGGGGGGGTTGTGCCGGGGGCAGCATGCGTCCCATAATCTATAACATCCGACGTGCCAAGCACGCTGGTTTACGATGTGCAGTAGCGAGGAAGGAATGATGGACGTTTCCGTCAAAGTTCTGACCAAATACATCTACCCGTACACGTGACGGAAGTAAGATATGTGAGTGGCCAGATATTCGGTATCACTGCGTCGTGTAAATACTCCAATACCTCACAGGATGATTTATGCATTCGCCCAAGACGGCTCAAAGGCAAACGCCATCTACTTACTTTTCTTCGCAGTCTATGTATTGATACATACATAGACTGCGCCACCTTCCGAGATATTTGCGCAGCCAACGTGGTTTTCCACTACGTTCCAGGATCGGAGGCGTTTTGAGCAGAGTTGCCAGTTCCGCTCACAATAAGGCGGTTTCGGACTTCTTTTTACACCGAGTCGCTTGCAAAATTTGCCAGTCGCTTGTTGGGGTTTTTCTGGCGGGGCTTGATTGCATGTTTTCCAGCAAATCTAGTTATTTTAGTGATCATAACATTCACCGAATGGCGCGTTTGCCGACGACTTTGTGTAGTTGATGGGCTGAAGTCCAAACATACTTCGGGGGAATACACATTTGGCGTTAATATTGGGCTGGCAAACGTGCATTGCAACCGAATGGTTGCGCACGTTTCGCGCACACATTCGCGCATATTTTCGCGGCACCAAAATAATTAAGAGTGATTTTTTTCGACTTCCCTTTGTATTTTAGTGACGTCTTTTTATTATATTAAAAAAAATTTCCAGAATGAAAAAAAAATCGTTAAATTTCCGCTTCTTTCGGGCTTCTTCGCGAAAGTCACGCCGCTTTTTTGGCCTTCTTATGTGGTGGTCATTGCCTTGTTAGCTCGGTAGCATCTGGCAACTCTGATTGCACGCTTTCGGCACCTGGCCTGGTTTTGCGCTGCCTCCGTGATAGGCCCGCCTTAGACCAAGCGATGATGTCATGCGATGACGTCATCATGTGACGCTACGTTATGTTACGTCACAGTGACGTCATGGTGACGTTAAATTATAATTCTGGGAATTTTTGACGTCATGATTTCGTCATGTGGTGACGTCATCACGTGATGATGATTTTTGCATTACTCGTGTTGATGCCGACGCCGCCGAGGGTCAATTTTCATGTTTAATGAGTCATCTAAGGCTTTCGCCTTAATATTTATAATACATAGGCGGCATGCGGAATGCTTTCACACTAATCTGTAGCTGAGGTGTTCCTTAAAAGGTCGCTAAACCACCTTCGATAAATTTTAAACGTTTAAAGTTAACTCGCGCATCGCTTCCAGAACGACATCGCTATCAACAATGTCAAACGTGGTAACGCTACGCTCCGCAGGCGCGCCACAAGATAGTAATAAAAAAAAAATTCGCCATCTCCCGCTAAAGGGAAGCATGTGTGGATGCGAAGCAGCGGAGACATGGATAGCTTGAGCGGGAATTTTATTGAAAGGATAAATGAGAATGTATAAGAGAAGACGGATAATGTGGTGGACATGACATGACAAGAACTTTATTTGAGTCCTGAGGAACTGATATTGAGAGGAGCCAGAGCCCCCCCCCCCAGATCAAGTCGGTGGCTCCGCCCACGATGGGACCGGAAGTCGAAGTTCCGTCGCTATGTCGTGGGCCCTCTGGACGGCCTGGAGTTGGAAGTGGAGACTGTTGCTCGTCAGGAATTCATCCCATTGTTCCTTCGTGATGGGTAGAGAGGCATTAAGGGCTGGGCACAGCCAGAGCATATGAGCGAAAGAACATGAGCCGTGGCCACATTTGAGGCGGTTGCGTGTTTATTTAGGGAACGTGTGCGATTCCTTGCGTCGGTGCACGGGGCGCTTTGAAGACGACGGCCTTGTGATCGGTGAAGTAGCGTCAGGGGTTGCTTTTGAAGAGTTTTCATTGTGAAGTTTGCGAAGATGAGGTCTATGCACGTTCCCCTTATGGTTGTCGGTTGTATGTTGTCGTCGGAAATGCGTCGCAACGAGTACACGTCTATCATGTGGTGGACGAGCCAGTCGTTCGTGGTTATATCCACGTTGAAGTCACCCGCAAGCACGAAGGGCGTGTGGCTGTAGGTCTGTGTGTACTGTGCCATTGCCTTCTCTAGGTAACGTTCTCTCTAGAGTAGAGAATGGGAGTGAGTGTAGGAGAGGATAGAGGAGGGTACGCGCATGCGCTGTAGGGGGTGTGGGACGCGGGGGGCCGCTTCGTATAGTAGAGGATTCCTAGAGGAGAGAAAGGGGGGTGAGCGTAGGAGAGAGAGGGGGGAGGGGACGCGCATGCGCTGTGGTGGTGTGGTACGCGGGAAGGAGGGACGGACTAAGCCCCCTCCAAACACATGCAAGCAAGATCAAGGAATGCGGTCAACCTGGGCGACAGACGCGGGAGGGACGGACAGAGCCCCAAGCAAAGATGCTTCGCATCTAAAAAAAAATCCCGCCCTCCTCTCCGGGCTTCTCGGGCAACCCCACGTTGCTCATGAGGTCTTTAGTGCGACTAGGTGATGTAACCTGGAGCGAAGCGTGTTTATTGGTCGAACAAGAACTTGTTTGCCTGCTAGCAGGTAGGCGCGCTTCCTGCTCTTTCTCATCGTGTTGCCCCACGCGCGGCGAGGACGAGCACTCTGAGAAGAGATACCAGCCGACGAAAGGAACGTGGCGAAGGAAAGAGCGAGACAAGCGAAGGCCGCGTTTCAATAATTAATCGCGTGTAACTCCGCTATTACGTCACCACCTCGAAAAATTCTCGCGGCTACGCGTTCGTCGTAGACTCGTGTGCACCTGCAACATCACAACTAAATTTCGACCTCTGGGCGGTTTAGGGGCCCCTTTGAAGAGTATTGAATGTAGACCTGTTCCGGCCTATACAGGAGAGGGCATGCAATATAAAGACTTAAATTTATGAAGTATAACAAGGAAAAAGCCGAAGTACAAAGCAACCATTGCAGAGACAACAAAAGAAAGCAATAAATGAACTGTGCAGTTGAATATTTTGGTAGGTATATATAAATATAGTATATATGTTCAAGACAAATAAGAATGCAGCAATAAAAAGGTTCTGTACTTTGTGACGACGATAACATGAGTGAGTTCATATGCGGACTACTGATACTATACAATAAAGTCAGTATATAATTAGATTCACTTGAACTTTAACTTTTGCCGTCACCTTTTTTTTTTTTTTTCGCGCTATGTTTAGTAATTACTCACTGTTCTTTTTCTTCATAAGAGAACGTCTGAAAATTTTACGCGCGTGCAAACCTGATCAAACATACATCAAGAAACGTATTCATTAAGAACTGGGACATAATGAAACACATTGATGATTTACTTGTAAATCCGTTTTGTTTCAGGGCTGTCCCCTGCCGATGTCGTTCGAGTTTATCATTTTCCTCAGCAGCGTGAGTATTCAACAAAGGTGCTGGAAAAGTAATTTTTGACGCCAAATTGAATGAAATAACAATCTTTTTTTTCTATCACCGTTATCAAATAAAAATAAACCGTTCATTTTTACAAATAAAAGAAAACGGTACATTCCAGTATTCTAATACTATTCGCAAACTTCCATAACATTGCACGTCCTCTAATGTTCAGTATTAAATGTTTAAATACAGAATTTTGAACCGATTGGCAGTTTATAAGGATAAGTCAAGCTCCCTGAATGATTTACAGTGCGCTTCAATACGTCATTTATCGCGTTTTGCGGCAGGTACTATGGTCAGCGATATTCAAACTTATCCCCACTGTCACTAAAATTTTATGTTTGATGGTCCAAACTACATAATTTAAACTATTCGAAATGCTAAAGTATTTGAACTATTCAAATCTTATTTATTAACACCGCGACTACTGTAATGGAAGGTAGGATCAAATAGGGCGTAATTACCTAGATGCGCTATTCAAATATAGGAAGTTTTAGTATAGCGGAAGACAGCAAACGCGAGGATTTAGCGTTAGCGTTAGCGTTGCGTGATCCGAACTGAGCATGCACGGAACAAAACGTAGCCCGAGCTCTTACGCACGTGCGCTATTTCTGGAATATAGCGTTCACCGCTAACGCACGTAAGATATTCCGTACGTAGGGCAAGATGGCAGTGCCTGTTGAAGCGAGAGCCGTCCACTTCGAGTCTTTCTGGCCGTCGGCCTGCATTATTAAACTCAATTATTACCCAAATAATGCTCGTATTGGATTTAGGTTTGAGCAGTGAGGCTTCGTCAGCCGTATACTGCCGATGAAATTGCTCCGTTTTTGAAATACACAGTCGATTTGTGGCGCAGAAGGCTTAACAAGGTTTGTTTACAAGGTTCGCTCATGTTTTCTGTAGCCGCGCAGAGATTGTGACGCTGTGTTCATTCGCCTGATTCCAAGATAAGGCAAATACGGCCACAAGTCAAGCCGAGACAGGTTAATAAGTGTCTTGAAGAACACTCGATGGTGGCATATGTCGAAAGAAAGCGATGTGTTTCGGCCCGTCAGACGCAACACTGAACCAAACGTGGCACGGAGACGCAGCAGCGGTGACTTCTTGCAGCAGCTCAATTTAGTTTTAGTGGCGCACTTGAGGAGTTTCTACAGTGCATTCAGTGTTTTTGTATCTAGATGGCGCCGCAGGTGCTTGCGTTAGTGTTAGCGGGAAATGCCTTTCGCTGTACAAAAATACCACCAGTTGGCATGCAGGGCGCTCTCCATTTTAGCGTTAGCGTTGAGACGCACGCTAACGCTAACGTTTTCTTTGTTTCTTTTTTTTAACAAATCCTATTTTCTTTTTCTCTCCTTACCTTTCTATCCCCCCTTAACCCTTCCCCAGTGCAGGGCAGCAAACCGGAAATTTTCTTCTGGTTAACCTCCCCGCCTTTCACTTAACTTTTCTCTCTCTCTCCCTCTCTTACGTGAGCGTTTTCATAAAGCTCTCTAATGTTCTCAAACATTCGCGCAAGCATAGACCATTTAAGTTCAATCCGTCGTCTTTGCTAATTATCAATTCGGTAATTGTGAACGTCAAAATGCGCTTCAAGATTATGCGTCACATCTCCGTACATCGAGTATGTCACAGAAAAAAATGAAGGGTAATCTGGGCCGAGTATTGAGGTTCCAGGGGTTACATTAACATTCGTATGCTACAGATCGTATCCTAAGTCTGCGAACTCCGTTTTGCGTATGCAGCGCGCATCAAATATGAGAACAAGAAAAAAAAAGAAAAAAAAAAAAGAGATGAGGGTGGCAAGTTCTGTGTGCTACCCACAACGAGGCTTCAATTCGAAATAGCAACAGGAATCCGTTTTGGGGGATTGCATCTAAAGCAATGGGTATATTACAGTATGGTTCAACTTTAATGTACTTCATCCTATGGCTGTAAAAACTCTATCTGACAGTGAGTTCATCCAGCGATGACCTGGAATAGCAAGCGACGTTAACTTCTCCGGAGATATCATTAAGCATATCTATCTATCTATCTATCTATCTATCTATCTATCTATCTATCTATCTATCTATCTATCTATCTATCTATCTATCTATCTATCTATCTATCTATCTATCTATCTATCTATCTATCTATCTATCTATCTATCTATCTATAACTTAACACAAAATATAAAATCGTCATTTACCGGTTTTTACACAGAGAATATCCAGAAAGTTAATGCAGATTTCTGAATGTTTTTTTTTTTTTTGGTGTGAATATGAAGGAAATCTACTATTCAACAAAGTAAATTCCTTTACATTTTCTAAGTAACCGCGTGCTACAAATGGGTTGACGGCAACTTATCTGCCAGTACATAACCTAATTTTGTTTAAGAATATGCATGTCATTCTGGATCTACGTTCTATCTATGTAGCTTGATGACTTCTCTTGGTCACTTACTGCGATATGTGGCCGTTTCTTGCTGATTCGAATGCCTGTCAGAATAAGTCAGTACAACGAACGGAAATATACCTGATATATTATTTTTCCCGTGACGAAACATCTCATTGGTCCATACTCACTCGGACATTAAAATGGCTTGCCTCGGAATTTCTCCAACGCTAGTTAAATCAAATTAAATTATGAGGCTTCGCGTGCCACAACCGTTATGTGATTAGGAGGCACAGCATAGTGGGGGGACTCCGAATCAGCTTTGACCACGTACTTTCTTAACGTCCACTTAAGTACGGACGTATTCGATTGTATTCATAAATGCCCCAATCAAAATGCGGTCGCTATGGTCGGAAATCTACAACTTAAGTGTAAGCTTGGGGGGCTCTGTTATGAATAAAAAAAATCATAGTAGCTAGATCAGGGGCGTAGCCAGAATTTTTTTTTTGGGAGGGGAGGGGGGGGGGGGGGGAAGGGGGGTTCAACCATACTATATGTATGTTTGTGCGTGCGTTTGTATGTGTTCGTGTATATATACGCAAGCAAAATTGAAAAAATTTCGGGAGGGTTTCAACCCCCCCCCCCCCCCATTGGCTACGCCCCTGAGCTACATGATCTGTTCATTAAGCATAGGTGATTCGGTATTAAATTGAAACACGTAGCGATATGAAGAAAAAGGGAAAGAAATACATGTCTTGTACAATTATTTGATACGAGAGCACTGCACTGTGGTCTAGAATAGCTACCACTCGGGCTATTTGTTATTTTAGCCTCTGACATATAGAGCCAATTATTATAAAAAAGAAAAGAACATGCAATTTATTGGGAGTGCGCGTCAAAGTCGGCACAGCAGCGTAAGGAGCACGTTCAGCAAACACGGTGCAGTGTTTGTCAATAGTGTGCCTTTCGCCCCTACCCAATATTTGGCGTACTTTCGCACGCTCAACTAAGGATCATCAACTCTCTCGAATACAAGCGTTGCTCAGGGCTCGAATGCAGCGTAATTTCCTTTCAAAAGTCATCGACAAACTTTCGTTGCTGCTGTTGACTTTCGCTACATCGTGCTGGTTTTGTGCTGACACGCTATCGCAAGCGATGACGGACTTTTGTAAAAACGTAGAGGGTCTATGTGTGACATAACCAGAGGTTGTCATAAAACCATCGCTTTGTAAGTGCGCATCCAGTGGCGTACCAACTTGTTCGCGAGTGGGGGGGCTCCCACTCCCTCACTCACTCCGGCAGCCGCGCATTATCTTGTATATATATATATATATATATATATATATATATATATATATATATATATATATATATATATATATATATATATATATATATATATATATATATATATATATATATGTGTGTGTGTGTGTGTGTGTGTGTGTGTGTGTGTGTAGACATGCAGTGAGAAATTTTCATTCGCAGTCAGTTTGGTGTCGTTTTCATAGAGTAACAGTGCTGAGAAAGTACGCTTTGTTTCACATATAGCATGCGCAGGGACCACCATACATATGCATGCTGTGCATGTAATATTAATGAAAACCAGCAGATAATGAAGCCATGGAACGAATACAGAACGTTAATTGTACTGTTTTTTAAAGTGTATTGTAGTAATTAAGATACAAATGTGAAAAAAGTAAAGTGGACGAAAAGACAACTTGCCTCCAGCAGAGACCTAACCTGAAACCTTCGGATACGCTTCCGATGCTCTACAAATTAAACTACGGGAGCGGTGGTCCTCTCGTCCGCTTTATCAGGTATTTATGTGGATGCAGACCTGTAAGTATTAGCGCCAGTCGTAGGCCTGGCAGCGAGTGTGGAGCACCCTTTTTTTTTGCCAGCTGGTGTCGTGTATCCCGTGATCCTTTGACGAGCGGACGGACAGCTGACAAATGAGCCCTCAGATAATACCCGAATGTGTAGTATGTTTTCACATGCGTATCACAATTGTTACAAAACACATAAAAAACAGTGCGTTTGACGTCCCATACCTTCCTTGGCTTCATTCTCTGCTGATTTTCAAAAGGCTGTGTCAAACAAACAAGCCCTCAAAACTCGCTTCTTTCATTTATGCATGTAATAGTGTACTAGAAAAACGTTTCATACATTAACAACTTTATGCATGAATAAAATGGTCAACGGTGGCATTCCCCGTAGTGTAGGTTTGTATCATTCAATGAAATTCCAAATGTGTCTAAAATCTGCGCCCTAATAATTGAGTTTTTCAATGTAGGTAGCAATGACTTTGCCTTTTTCTTTCCCGTAATTAGTACTACGCTTTCTTTCCCATGTTCAGGTTTGCATATATTTCGCCGTGTTTTGCTACTAGTCAAAGCAGTGTTTCTACTGTGTTAATATTATTATTATTACTTTTATTACATTCCTACTGTTCTTAAATTGTCCAGGACAATTTGATTTTTTTAAGTAAGAGTTTGTGGTATTGGAGACGTTGTACATGCTTTACACTCACCGTATATGTATTCGCAACATTGCTTGAAGGGTCCTCCGGTCCCTTCAAGTAAATACGCCTATGCAAACGGGGTAAGCACAAGTTTTCTTCGCAAAAATGTGGGTGATTATAACGTTAAACCAGCCCGTACTGTTTTCTTCTGCATTGATGGTTAGCTGCTTATGATTACAGTAAGACTGATAACTGGGCAAGTTGGTATGTATCCATATTGAAACTTTTTAGCGCGCACAAAAGACGAGGACAAGAAAGATAGAGACACACGAGCGCTAACTCTCAACTATTTATTTTTGAAAGGAGCTATACATATAAGTACCCAAGAACCAGCATAGAGCATGTGCGGCGCAAGTCATGCGACACTGTCAGAAGGGCCAAAAAGAATTTAAAAAAAAACGAACCCCTTATCTGTTAGAGCCACCGAAGGCAGACTGATGCATTTTTTGCACACCTATTTATGTAAGAGGCTTCCGTAACTTCACATGTTAGTTTGTCTTTATCTGCAAACAAAATATCACTATCATGAAAAACGGGTTCACAGTGACATGATTTACAATGATCGCACCTATGGGCTCCTATGGGCTCGAGTTCCCTATCTTATTCGTCGCCTTGTCGCAAGCCACCGCAATCACTGGAAGCTGATAAGTAATGCAAGATGATAAACAAGGCGAAGCAGGTTCATCAGAGACTAAAGCGGATATCTTTATTAGTTCTCCCAGTCCACCCTAACACTGCTGCACACTCATAGATTTACAGCAGCTTGGATTTGGAGCAGCGCTGATTCTGCTGCTTTCGATTAAAGAAAACGAATTAGCTTAAACAGGAAGATGTTTGATCAGTCCATAAAACGTTTACTGGCTCCCACCCGTATTTGCGTAGTCGTTAACTTAAATTTCAGGCTAGCAAGAGCAAATGAAGAGCATGACAGAGCTCTCTAACATTATTGAGCCCCTGCTCAGCGGGAGCCTTCTCTGCAATGCTAGAAAGAAAGGCGCGAAAGCGTCGCATAGCCACCGCAGAGACCGCACAGACCGTACAGTGCGTCGTCGCGAGACACGGAGAACTATCTTCAAAGCAGAAGCGTAGGACAAGTTTTATTATATAATTGCGTGATTGATGTGTTGAAGGAAAAATTCGTCTCAGTTCTTGCTTTCCGTGTGCCCAAGTGACAGTGACCACTCTCGAAAGTGGGGGGCTCCGCCCCCTAACTTTTCGCGGTGGGGGGGCTAGCGCCCCCCCTTGCCCCCCGGTAGATACGCCTATGTGCGCATCTGAAAGCAGTGAATTCACGGCACGGAACAGGCGTTTTATAAGTTCGAGTGTTCCAGTCCGGCAGTTCCCTTTTCGTTCTATATTCAACTTATATACCAGTGTTCCATGCTTCCTTAAAGGTATACGGGCAGGCGTTGTGCTTCCCTCGGTGGCAACTGTCAGCAGGCTCTATCTCTATTTCATCTACGCCTGTGTGTGCGCGCGTTTTCATATCAAGCAATAATACGATTTTCTTACTCAATAACCTGTTTTATTCACCGAATGTTTCCGTTTTCTTTAACATTTCAGGCGCGGGACTTATGAACAACGTCCGCGTGTATCAGTTCCCTCAGCAGGCGCAAAAACGTAAGTGGCCGCCTGATTTTGAGATGATTTTCGCATTGGATATAAGTCACGCATGATCGTGACTGCAGTTTAGGCCAACGTGCAATGACTTTCTCACAAAAACGGCAGATCTGCACCTTCCCAACCCCATCTGTCTTTCCCCTCGACATATATAGATCCAGGCAGCAACCACATCTCAAACAAGGTTAACCTTGTTTGAGCCTACATTTTGCGATGTGGTTGCTAGAAGATCGAGCCAACAGTTCGACACGTGGTTGCTGCCTGGAAGAAGACAAGGTCCATTTGCCGAAACGTTGCACACGGCGACACCCCATGTTTAAAGCATGTTCATCTCCTCAAGCCTCCGTCTTCTCCCGTACTTCTGCTTTCTGTAGATATATTTCTACGCTCGCTTCTTTCGCTATATTTATGCAACCGGTTCGTTGCACGTACACCTACTGCCTTGCGCAAACCGCGCCCGAATGTCTGGGAACCTTCCAAGTTATTTTAGAATCTTCGGACGGGCATGAGAGCGCAAACGCGAACAGTTGAGTCTATTCTTGGACTAACTCAGCCACCAGCGACGAGGCTCGAATGTTCGATGCCGCATGTATAAAATGACGCACCTTACCGCAGATCAGATTACTTGACGACCGGCAACTACTATTCTCGCCGCTGTCAGTGCACGAGGTGCATCGCATGTATCTTGACTTTTTCATTTTCCGGGCACAAGTTCACCCAAACAAAGAGTTCCTTATTTCCTAGTCTCACTGCGGTCTTCTCCACCGTCACAGCCACGTGACAGACAATACGTTTGTTTAGAAAAAGAGGGACGATGAGGAGTAGTATGTTACTCTTCTATGGCAGAGCGTTGAGCTGTCACTCTGTATGTACGAAAACTTCCAGGATTGCCCGGGGACAAAAGGTGAACAATATTTAGATCACTATATGTACTCAACTATGGGATAACACTAAGCCGTCTCGGTTCGAGGCAATCGAGGTAATTATGTCACATTGCGTATGGAAAGAGTATTGATTTAGGGTACTCAGTACTCAACTATGGGCGAGCGGTTTTAGCTGTCACCCTTTAGTACAAAGCGTCATTTACTCTGTGTGTTTAGGAACAAGTGGTGAACGATTTACAGTACTATGTGCCCCATTGCGACGGAGCAGCGTGTAGCTGCTCCACATCATATCTGAAGAGTTCACGTGTTTTAGAAAACATGACAATTATTCACAGTACAGAAGTCTAATATGGGGAGATCTGAATGCAGCTCTCCCTGCGGCTATTGGTATGGGTTAAAAAAAAACATGTGAACCATTTGTGTTAAGAGCAAATGTTACGTGAAAAATTTTAGAATACTTTCTACTTTACTGTGGGAGAACCTTGAAGGGCCCCTCACCAGGTTTCACAATTTTGAGCTGACGAGCGCAATTCATACACTAAGCGTTCACGATCACGTCTGCCAAAATTTGCAACGCTACGCGCCGCGGAAATGGGTCAAATTTCAAGCTGAACGCTGCTTGCCCTTCCTTTCGCGTGCTCGCGCCTAGAGAATGTGGGGATGACGTACACGATGGAATGGCCCTACGTAGACGGTAGTGCTGTGACGTCGCTCCTCTACGTAGACGACCGTGCTCTGACGGTCAACAGTAGCACGTGACACTGCGATAACTATTTGACACGACGTGTAGTTTGTGTAATTTGTTGCTTGAATAGATGAATAAAACTTGAGAACAGTAATAAAACCCACAAACAGGAATTTGTGCGTTTCTTTTTTGAATTTTTTACTGCGAACCGCAGCAAGATGCGAGACTAATGTACCTCCGTTTCGAATGCGTTCGTGTTCTCTCGCTTTTCGCATCCTGCAGACGCCACCCCTTACAACGAATTTTCTACCGCATTCAAGCGCTCATTTATCCTACCGCGTCTAACTAAAAGTTCACGCGGCACACCGCTTGTCTCGCCTCCGTACAACTGTCGCAGCTTTGATCGGCGAGGACGCATTCGGCATAGCTTGCAGACGAAGCGCAGAGAACGCCGCCACAACACCGCTCGCGTCTCGGGGGGCTCGGGCTGGTTCGGTACGTCACGAGCTCGTGACATTGTGTGCGCATGACGTGTTCATGCGTATGCGTCATGTGATCCTCCCGCTCGCGTGCCGAAGAGGGCAGGGAAGGGATTTGGCTTGCGAAGGCTACACGGGGCGAGCGGCAAGGGTTTCAAGCTCGCCTCCTCGCATCATGGTTTCGCGCCGCCTCAAAAACATTGGTTTTCTCAGCTTCTAATGGACCGATTAGAAAAATTCTTGTGGCATAATGCTCTTTATTGGGTGCGCAACAACTTCCAGTGTCTAACTAAAAAAATCACAGCATATCCACGAAGTGATTGATGGTGAGTGGGCGAAGCTCGGAGGGATCATTCGGGTAACCGTGAATCCCCCGTACATTGCCCACTCGATCATGCAAAGACGTGACAACACGTGTCACGTCTTTGCATGATCCTGGGTGTTCGATCGTGAGCTGGGCACGAGCGTCGCCGACTTGTGTTCCGGGCGCTCCCAGCCTCAGCGACACCGCCAGTTCGCGTTCCACGACAGAGAAAGACGATGCCACCTACTCAGACGCCGAAGTCCACACCAGTGCTCGACGCAACGCCTCGCCTCCGCATGCATCGCCACAGAACGCTGCTGTGAGTTGTGAAAGCCACGCGTCCTTGGCTATGGGTTGTGCCACCATGAGTACCGGAGCCGCCGCATGCTCCGCAGATACCGGCTGCCCTGGTCTCGCGACTCCGAGCGAAAGAGAAAGCGCGGCAAGAGCGAGCCTCTTTTCTTATTATAACAGCGCCATCTATCATCTTTAAAGGGCCCCTCACCAGGCCCCATAACAAATTTTAGCTAGACGCTGGCAGTTGTTGTGTGTCCAATGAAGAGCATTATGCCACAAGAATTTTTTTTAAATCGGTTCATTACGAGCTGAGAAAACCGGTATTTTGAAGCGGCGCGAAACCATGATTCGAGGAGGCGAGCTCGAAACCCTTGCCGCTCGTCCCACGTAGCCTTCGCCAGCCAAATCTCTTTCCTACCTTCTCCGGCATCCGAGCGAGAGGTTCACGTCATGGGCACGCAAGGTCACGTGTGCACGACGTGCCCGAAAGCCCAGCCCCCGAGCACGCGTGCGGCGTTGTTGCGTTGACCAGCGTTATTTTCTGGTCTACTCGGGCTTCAACCAGCGGAGGAAGGAAGGAATACAAAAGGGAGAAGGCAGGGAGGTTAACCAGATAGCAGTCCGGTTGGCTACCCTACACTGGGGGAAAAGGGAAAGGGGAGTAGAGGCTTCACTGGTCTACTCAGTATGTTACTCTATGGTCTACTGCCTGTTTCTGCGGGTTGGATATCATGAGCCAGTGCCGCATTTACGTTTACTGGGACGCGCTAGAACAAATGAGCACAATGAGTGCTCGAACGCGCGAGAACATTACTTTCGTTTCCAGGGCTGGCGTCTGCTCGATGCGCTAACCACACGAACGCATGCGAAACGGAGGCACATTAGCCCCGCATATCGCTGCAGTTCACTAAACAAAAAATTGAAGGACACTTTGTACATTCTAAAGTGTGTTCGGCGAAAGCGTGGGGCCATTCCACTGACTATGCCATGTCTTTTATCTTTTACACTCTCAGTGGGATAACACACAAACCTAATGTGTGCGTGTTTTTTTTTTTTTTTTAATTTTTTACCGCGAATCGCAGCGAGACGCGAGACTAATGTTCCTCCGTTCGCATGCGTTAGTATTTTCTCGCGCTTTGCGCATCGTGCAAACGCCATCCGCGTTCCAGTGCTTAAAGGAGCAGTGACACCAAATTTCAAATCGAGCGCAAAGAGCGGGCAAAGGCTCAACTGCGCGTTCGTGCCATGCAACATCGACACTATTTTGGCGTGTTCAGCTAGCGTCTAGGCCACGCCTCGAGGCGCTGAGTGACGATGCGCGAGCAACGCTGACGTCGACAAGTTTAATGTTTTCATCGTGGTGCCTACTTGTGGTACCGCCTGGCGGCGACGCCGGGCTGCCTGGCAACGGCGTCGCTTGTTTTGTTTTGCTTGATTCGTGCAGCGCGTTCGTGTGAATCCTGCGTTTTCGTTGCGCCGCTTCGGGTGGACTGTCGTGGAGTCATGAGCGCGAATGTGATTATTCGAAGCTACGATCTCCATCGCATTACGTGCCAGCATGCCGTGGAACCGTTGTGCGCTGCAATCATGCTCTTCAAATAAGAGAAAAAGCGAAAAGTATGGCGCGCCATTGCGAAACGCTAACCCCACAACGCGCTCACGGAATCAAAACGCCAGGCCTCCGTGTTTCACTTTTTTTCTTGTCGCGTTTCAGTCTATGAGCAGTATACATTACAAGTGACACATATGGCAAAATTCACTAGCTGACCAGTGTTTACGACACATTGGTTATGCTTAGCTAGACGCAAACGTGACAATAACCGATCAAAAGTGCACCAGTACGGAACGTATGGTTCAGAGGAATATCATTTCAAAGAAGTAACACGCACGCAGCGTTCATATGCGTAGTTGTGATATGTCTTGCCAGCCAGCATGGCCCAAGCGCGCGTCTCCAGCTGCCTCCTCGTCGCTGCTGGGTCGGGCGTCGATATCAGAATCACTACTCTGAAGAGGATCGAACCGTAAATGATTCACCACGTCGCAAATCGCAGCGATTCCATATTCCTCAGTGTTTTCATCGTCGCTTGTGGACGCTCTTGACGGCGGCGACGACGATGGGGGTGGCGAACACATGCCTACACGTGCGCGCCGAGCAGACGAAATGTCAGCTGAAACTCGCGTCACCATTTCGTGCGGCCACGTGATCAGATGGGGCGTGACCGCGGGAGGTGGCCGCTTGGCAGCGTTGGCAGCGCTAAATATTGGCGGGCTTTGTTCCCGTTTTGAATTGCGTTCAATACTGGTCATACTAATCATTATTATATATATTAATTCGTCCCTCTGTTGCATTATCAGTACCGAATCGTTATTAGGGGATCGATAACTACACGTTGACGCAAAAAACGCGACATGCGTAAAGTTGATGTCACTGCTCCTTTAAATTGACGGACCCTTTGTAAATTCG
>JALIZH010021679.1:0-15352 GCA_030522465.1 Rhipicephalus appendiculatus
AACACAATGAAGACGAGCAAAGCCTCGCTAGGACGGCGTTGTCGTTCCCTTGAGATGTTTGTTACGATTCGGCTATTTGCGCCTCGCTAATTGAATTACGAGAATGTCGGTGCACGCTGGGGGAGCAGTGGAATGCGCTCAAGCGAAGGGAGTGGTACGAAGAACACTAGCACGCCCCTCATAACACCTTAGCAGGGCAAAAATTGGCAACATACATGTGGCTATAGGTTATAACCATATTGTACGACCTAACGTCTCGAAAAAAATCCCCGATCGTGAAATATTATTTCCTTTTGTGACAGGTGGACTCACTTTAACCGAGCGGAGCTTTTTATGCACACCAGCATGTAAGAAGATTGGGACTTTACAGGATCATCAGAATGTCGCTGTTCACTTACAAAGCTAGAACTTTGCTTAGCAGTAAAACGGTTTTGCACTGACTTAAGCATCGGAGGCATCGCAAGATTTCTGCATCTCAACTGGAAACAAATCATCCCGTGAAGATGATTTCTAGCATTGGCGCCGTGATCGTCCCACCATTGACAGGGTATGTGGCTAAATAGGGACGTCAAAATAAAGACATGGTGACGTCACACATTTTGTAGTTTTTTTAACGTCATCGTGGCATCATGTGGTGACGTCATCGCGTGACAATTGTTTCTTCCATCGCTCGTGTTCACGTATACGGTCGATTTTCGCGTTCATTGAGGCATCTAAGGCCTCTGCCTTGAAAAAAGGCAGACTTATGCAGCTTTAATTTAAAAAGCTGGACGACATTGTGTAGAGACATGGAAGAAGTAGACGTCATGCACAAAAACAAAAATCCCCGGTCGAGTGCCTTAGAATTTTTTTCTTCTCATTTATTTTCCTTAGGGCCCTTTTTTATATATATAAATACATATGCATACCCGGGGCATGACGGCGGCGGTGACGGCAAACATCAGCCGACAGTGTTCTTATAATTGCTATCGCAATAAAACTGACGAAAGTTAGTTCGAAATGCTCGCGTTCAAACAGTATACGCCTAAATCAGATCCGGTAGTATGGTAATGCTAAGTAGAACTGACAGCTGCGCGAGTTGGTATCGGATGCATTATTTAGAAAACGGCGAGAAATAAAGGAACGATAAGCCCGGAACCACAGTCCGCATTTGTGATCGTGTGGTTTTATTATTTCCGTCTCTTTTTGTAGAGCCATTTTTAAGAAGCTTTACGAACGCTAGACGAACGTGTCTAGCATTCGCGATTCCGGGTTTAGTCGATTTGTGGCTGCCAATTATGATGAATTAACAGTTGATTCTAAATGCACTGGCATCGCTGCTTCAGTTACGCCGTCATGGTCATTGAAATTCCTCTCAAATATTTAGTTTCGTTTGGTGAACGGGAATCTCCAGCGTACTTTTGATTATATTGGGATATGTTGCCGTTTTAAAATGGTATGAGAATCCTGTAACATCTAAGCAGGTTCCGTTTGACAAGCGATGCATTCGTAACTTATAGTAACCCGAGGACAGTGCGCGAAACTGAAACGCAAACAAGCAGCTGTTTCGTGCAACACCCATGCGCAATGATAGGAGTGGACGAAACATTTGAGAAACTCTTGCATGTATGATCTACGCTTTACAACAACCCGCCGTTACAACCCCACTCCGTCGCCAGGGTCCATCCGCGGCTACCCGTCGGGACCTCCCGTTTCCTCTCCATGGTCAGGCCCAGGAATTCAGTGCGGTTGTTCATATCCTTGGGGACAATGGACTGGATAGCCGGCTGTCGAAGACATCCGCAGCCGCCACTCTCTTCTCTTTAAAGTCCCCACATCCTCTTTTCATTGCCCTCAGCGCATTCTCTACAGACACCGATTCGTGCTCCCAATCAGGGACTGCAGATATAGCGTCTTTCCTAGGCATCTGCGAATAGTGAATTTTACGTTCGAATCGAATTCGAAGCGAATAGTCCTTTCGTCGAACACTTGCGAATCGGATTGTTGGAATATCGTATTTCCCATATTGTAAAGAAAAATTAACATACTTGTCGTGACCCCAAAAACGTGCTCAATATATATATATATATATATATATATATATATATATATATATATATATATATATATATATATATATATATATATATATTGCAAGACAGCAGCACCGTTGTGGTCTCAACGACGTTTATTCGACAGAGTCGCCTAACCAAACCTTCGAACGAAGAAGACGCTCACAGGGATGATGATTATATTGCCACGCGTTATTCTTATTTTCACTTTTGTTGTATTCGGTTTTCGCCCACAAAGACCGTCAGCAAAGCTCAGCTCAAACCGCGCCTTATTGTTCTAGAACCTTCGCGATTATTGTAGATCGTTTTGTTAAGATTCCGCGCAAGACGCGACCACTCGAGATTATTCCTGAGCTTGCGTGATGACCAGTGATAAGGCTAGAATGTTCGACGCGTGATGCATAAAAAGCCCGGCGCGCTCCAACGATGTTCAGTTGATCGACGGCCGACGCTCTGTTCGCCGCTATCAGTGCCAGCGTGTATAGCTGTAATCTTACTTTCCGTTTACCGGCCACAAGTTCGGCCTAATAAAGAGTTTCATCTTGGACTACTGCCTGCTGCCTTCGTCGACGTCACGACCACGTGACATCTGGTGGAGGTGCTGCTCCTTTAATGTACCGCACGCCCCCCGTCAAGCCGTGAACCCAGCCCAAGTCGCCAAGAAGAAACCGACACCACCCAGGAGAGTCGAGCTAGCCGGAGACTACAAGGATTGGCACCACAATACGGACTCCTACCGGACAAGCGAAAAGGCACGGCGACGAAGACGACAGGCACGATGACGGCCGCTGCGTCCCCTGCAACGATCGTGATCCAGCCACCGAGAGAGCCACCGACTTTCCATGGATCGCCAAGCGAGGACCCCGAAACCTGGCTGGAGACGTATGAACGAGTCGCGGCTTTCAACAATTGGGTCTCCGACGAAAAACTGCGCCGCGCCTACTACTACGTAGAAGACGCCGCGAGGACGTCGTTCGAGAACCGTGAATCCACGTTAAAAACATGGGATCTCTTTCGGACGACGTTCCTAAGCACGTTCACCAGCGTGATCCGCAAGGAACGAGCCGCAGCTATGCTGAAGACCCGTGTGCAGCTGCCCAATGAAAGCATCGCTATCTACACGGAGGAGATGAATCGACTGTTCCGGCACGCCGACCCCGCCATGGCTGAGGAGAAGAAGCTTCGGTTCCTGATGCGAGGTGTCAAGCAGGAGCTGTTTGCGGGACTTGTCCGCAACCCACCCAAGACTGTCGACGAGTTCCTTACCGATGCCACGACAATCGAAAAGGCACTTGAGATGCGGACAAGGCAGTACAACCGCCCCTCGTCAACAACCAACTACGCCGAAGCTCATGCCCTCAGCACCAACGACCTGCGCGAGACCATCCGAGCGATCGTGCGGGAGGAGCTGCGCAAGCTGTTGCCTTCGCCGCAGCCTCAAGTGGATTCGATCGCCGACATTGTCCGCGAGGAAGTTCATCAATACCTCGGAATTCCCGAACCACCGCAGCTTCATCCGGAGGCCATGACCTACGCCGCTGTGGTCCGCCGTCCTGTGCCCGCTCCGCGACAACGTCAAGACAGCGCATCGGCACAGTTCGGCCGCCAGACACCGCCGCCGCCACCACCACCGACGCCCTACCGTCCTCCTGTCGGCCAGCGCTATGCGCCGCGCTACGCGCCAAGGAAAACCGACATTTGGCGCGCCCCTGACAACCGCCCGCTCTGCTACCACTGCGGGGAGGCCGGCCACACGTACCGCCGCTGCCAGTACCGACAGATGGGGCTACGCGGATTCGCCGTCAACGCGCCTCATCCACAGCGGGGTGAACTACCGCAAGACATCGCCGACTACCTCGCAGGACCTCAGTGGACGCCCCGACGACCTTCCCGCTCACCGTCGCCCGGCCGCTACATGTCACCGCACCGCCGGCAGTACACTGGCCCAAACCGGGGCCGGTCACCTAGCCCGTACCCGGGAAACTAAGGGCAGCAACCGATGGAGGTGCGGTTGCTGTTCGACGAAATGCCGAAGATCCTCCGCGGCCGCCGACGACAACAACGCGACGAGACCTGCGCAACACGACGCGAAGCAGACGAAGCCCTGCCGAGGAAACCTCGTGGACCGAAGAAAACCTGACGACGCAGCATGGAAGCACCACAACATTTCGACGCAGCCGTGATCCGACGCCGCGACCCAACCGCAACGCACGACGACGAACCAGCGACCTCGACGTAATATTCGACGGCCACACCGTCACCGCTCTCGTCGACACTGGAGCCGACTATTCCGTCGTCAGTGGGTCTTTCGCGACGAAGTTGAAGAAAGTAAAGACTGCTTGGCAAGGCCCCGAAATCAGGACCCCTGGAGGTCATCTAATAACGCCGGCCGGTGTCTGCACCGCCATCAATTCACCATCAGAGTCACCATCAATAACCGGACTTATCCCGCCAGCTTTCTAATTCTCCAGCACTGCTCCAGGGATGTGATACTGGGGATGGACTTCCTAAGTCAACACGGCGCCGTCATCGACCTGAGGTCTGAGTCGATAACACTGACTTCAGAAAAAGCGTTGCCGCTCCACACGTCGCCGGAGAATAATGCCTTGAATGTAATAGAAGAGCAGGTCACCGTTCCGCCTCTTTCCAGGCGTCGTCATTTCCGTCGGCACAGAAATACCCGCTAACTTTGAAGGCGTCGTCGAGGGCGATCAGCACCTGCTTGTAAACCGTCAGATTTGCGTCGCAAGAGGCATCGCCGAGTTGCGCGACGGCAAAGCAAAGGTACTACTGACAAACTTCAGCCACGAATATAGGCACCTCAACATTGGTACGACGGTCGCCTACATCGAGAAATTCGTGGACACCAGCAATGCTTTCGCCCTCTCCGATACTGCAGAACATTCTTCGACGAATCGAGGTCCAGAAACAGATTTCGACGTCAACCCCAGCCTCCCAAAGCAGAAGCAAGACAAGCTAAAAAATCTGCTCCTGCAATTCAAGGACTGCTTCTCATCGTCGTCAAGGATTCGACAGACCCCAGTCGCCAAACATCGTATCATAACTGAAGAAAGTGCCCGACCAGTCCGTCAGAGCCCGTATCGAATTTCGACGCGAGAACGCGACGCCGTAAAGAAGCAAGTCGACGAAATGCTACGCGACGACATAATCCAGCCGTCCAAGAGTCCCTGGGCGTCTCCCGTGGTGTTGGTGAAGAAGAAGGACGGGACGCTACGTTTCTGCGTCGACTATCGTCGCCTGAACAAGATCACGAAGAAGGACGTGTACCCCATCCCACGGATAGACGACGCCCTGGATCGACTCCACAACGCGAAGTACTTCTCGTCGATGGACCTGAAGACAGGCTACTGGCAAATCGAAGTCGACGAGAGAGACCGAGAAAAGACTGCCTTTATAACACCAGACGGCCTGTTCGAGTTTAAGGTCATGCCTTTTGGTCTTTGCTCGGCCCCCGCGACCTTCCAACGCGTTATGGATACTGTACTGGCTGGCTTGAAGTGGCAGACTTGCCTTGTGTACTTGGACGACGTCGTTGTGTTTTCCTCGAACTTCGATGAACACTTGCGGCGCCTTGAAGCTGTACTTCAGGCAATCAAGACGTCCGGACTAACTCTCAAGCCAGAGAAGTGCCGCTTCGCGTACGAGGAACTTTTGTTCTTGGGCCACGTGATAAGCAAATCTGGAGTACGCCCCGACCCGCAAAACACAACCGCCATCGCTGCTTTCCCGCCACCCACCGACAAGAAGGCCGTGCGTCGATTTCTGGGCTTGTGTGCCTATTACAGGCGGTTCGTTAAAAACTTCGCCCGCATCGCCGAGCCTCTCACTAACCTCACCAGGACCGACGTCGAGTTCAAGTGGGAAACGCCGCAGGAGGAAGCATTTCAAGAACTAAAACGACGCCTGCAAACGCCTCCGTTACTTGCGCATTTCGACGAACACGCCGAAACTGAAGTGAACACCGACGCGAGCAGCGTAGGACTCGGCGCCGTCCTTGTGCAGAGGACGGACGGACTGGAAAGGGTTATCAGTTATGCTAGCCGGTCGCTATCAAAGGCAGCGGCCAACTACTCCACAACAGAAAAGGAGTGCCTTGCCATCATCTGGGCTACATCAAAGTTTCGCCCCTACCTTTACGGCAGGCCCTTCAAAGTTGTGAGCGACCACCACGCCTTGTGTTGGCTAGCTAGCTTGAAGGACCCTTCTGGTCGCCTCGCACGGTGGAGCCTGAGACTTCAAGAATTCGACATTACCGTCGTTTACAAGTCCGGAAGAAAACACTCTGACGCCGACTGCCTGTCTCGTGCCCCCCCTCGACCCACCGCCGCTGGACGACCAGAATGATGACGGCTTCCTGGGAACCATAAGTGCCGACGACTTCGCCGTGCGACAGCGCGCCGATCCGGAACTCAAGGGCCTTATGGAATACCTCGAGGGCAAAGCCACCGTGGCTCCAAAGGTATTCAGACGAGGACTGGAGTCGTTTTTCATGCGCAACGGCGTTCTCCTAAAGAAAAACTTCTCGCCAACTTCGGGCCGACTCCCTCCTCGTAGTACCTTCGGCATTACGACCAGAAGTCCTGCATGCTTTGCATGACGACCCGACGGCTGGACACCTTGGATTTTCCCGTACGCTGGCAAGGATACAAGAAAAGTACTACTGGCCTCGCCTCACTGCCGACGTCACCCACTACGTGAGGACTTGCCGAGATTGTCAGCGACGGAGGACACCACCGACTAGGCCAGCCGGACTTCTGCAACCCATCGAGCCACCTCGCCGGCCGTTCCAGCAAATCGGCATGGACTTACCGGGGCCGTTCCCGACGTCGAATTCCGAAATAAGTGGATCGTCGTAGCTACTGACTACCTCACCCGCTACGCCGAGACCAGGGCCCTGCCCAAGGGCAGTGCCGCCGAGGTAGCAAAGTTCTTCGTCGAGAACATCGTACTGCGTCATGGCGCCCCAGAGGTCCTCATTACCGACAGAGGTACGGCCTTTACCGCGGACCTAACTCAGGCGATCCTAAGGTACAGCCAAACAAGTCACCGCCGGACCACCGCCTACCACCCACAGACCAACGGCCTGACCGAGCGTCTAAATAAGACCATCGCCGACATGCTGGCCATGTACGTCGACGTCGAACACAAGACGTGGGACGCCATCCTTCCGTACGTGACCTTCGCATACAACACGGCCGTGCAAGAAACGACGCAGATGACGCCATACAAGTTGGTCTACGGACGGAGCCCGGCAACGACGCTCGACGCCATGTTACCGAACGTCACCGATGAGGAAAACATCGACGTGACCGTTTACCTACAGCGCGCCGAAGAAGCACGACAGCTCGCCCGCCTGCGGATCAAGAATCAGCAGACGACCGACAGCCGCCGTTACAATCTTCGACGACGCTTCGTGGAATACCAGGCCGGCGACCGCGTTTGGGTGTGGACACCGATACGCCGACGTGGACTTAGTGAAAAACTCCTTCGGCGATACTTCGGGCCGTACAAGGTGCTTCGACGTCTCGGTGCTCTGGACTACGAGGTCGTCCCGGACGGCATAACGAACTCTCAACGGCGCCGTGCGCGACCTGAAGTCGTCCATGTCGTGCGCCTCAAGCCGTATTACGCGCGTTAGCAAACCAGAGGACTGCACTTATTGCTTAATTATTGTACTTTCTTTCTTTATTGTTGTGATTTATTGTTGCATGCATTTTCCCCCGTGTTCTGTTTTAAGCATCGGGACAATGCCTTTTCAGAGGGGGGCATTGCCACGCGCTATTCTTATTTTCACTTTTGTTGTATTCGGTTTTCGCCCACAAAGACCGTCAGCAAAGCTCAGCTCAAACCGCGCCTTATTGTTCTAGAACCTTCGCGATTATTGTAGATCGTTTTGTTAAGATTCCGCGCAAGACGCGACCACTCGAGATTATTCCTGAGCTTGCGTGATGACCAGTGATAAGGCTAGAATGTTCGACGCGTGATGCATAAAAGCCCGGCGCGCTCCAACGATGTTCAGTTCATCGACGGCCGACGCTCTGTTCGCCGCTATCAGTGCCAGCGTGTATAGCTGTAATCTTACTTTCCGTTTACCGGCCACAAGTTCGGCCTAATAAAGAGTTTCATCTTGGACTACTGCCTGCTGCCTTCGTCGACGTCACGACCACGTGACAATATACAGGTGACGAAGATGAAGGACAAATGCTGTGAATATTGTGCTTACACTAATTTCCCCCTCGCGCGTAAGCGGCCAACCTGGCCGCTGTTTACGGCGATGCTGTACGTCGCACGAATGGTTTTAAGCGTGACACGTGAACAACCTCCGTGCCGCGGGAACGGCCATCGGAAGGCATGATAACGGGAGTTACCCGATAGTTCACAGAAGACGTCTGGTTGACAATAGCGTAGGGGCCGATAAAACGGGACTGAAACTTGTCACACTGGCCAGGAATTCGCGTTGGGGTCCACAGCAGTACTTCGTCTCCAGGATTGAAGTGAACGGACGCGGTGAACGTCATCGTAGCGAGTCTTGCGCTCTTGTTGACTTGCCTCTGTATTGAGGCGGGCGCGGTGGCGACAAGCGGCCAGGCGAGAGATTAGGTGCTCACTTGATGACGCCGACGAGGCCACAGGGACATCAAAGAAGCAGACGTCGAGGGGAGATGTCGGTTGACGGCCATAGACGAGAAAGAATGGGGAGTAACACGTGGTGCGCTGCGTGGCGGTATTATACGCAAAGGTCACAAATGGCAGGATGGTATCCCAGTTGGTGTGGTCGGCGTTGATATACATAGCGATCATGTCGGACAGAGTTCGATGAAAGCGCTCTGTGAGGCCATTAGTCTGGGGATGGTAGCTGGAAGTCGTCTTATGGATGGTGTGACAAGCGCGGAGAACGTCTTCGAGTGGTTTCGAGAGAAACGCCTTGCCGCGGTCACTCAAAAGGACGCGCGGCGCGCCATGTCGCAAAAAGATTGCCTCCAGGAAGGAAGTGGCAATGTCCTCCGCTGATCCTGAAGGGAGTGCAGCTGTCTCGGCGTACCTTGTCAAGTGGTCAACTGCGGTGACAATCCATCGCTTGCCGCTAGCTGATATTGGCACTGGTCCGTAGAGGTCAATCCCAATGACTTCAAATGGAGCGTCAGGACACGGAAGAGGTTGTAGGAGTCCGGCTGGGGATGAAGTGGGTCGCTTGCGGCGCTGGCAGAGCTGGCATGACGCAACATATCGCGCTACGCAGGTGGAAAGTCCGGGCCAGGCGAAACGACTGCGGATGCGTTCATAGGTTTTCTGAAAACCGAGGTGACCAGCCCTGGGGTCATCATGAAATGCTTCTAAAATCTGTGGTCTTAGAGAACGAGGAACGACGGGAACCCAGCGCTGTCCTTCGGGGTGGAATACAAAGCGGTACAGGATTGAGTTTTCAATCTTGAAGTTCTGCAACTGTCGACGGGCGCGGGCGTTAGGAGGACGAGACGGGGTCGCTCGCGGATGACGACAGGCCAAGGTGTGTTTGAGGAGGAAGGTAATGGACAACGGCTAAGGGCATCTGCATCGTTGTGTTTCTTGCCGGATTTGTACGTAACGTCGAAGTCGTATTCTTGAAGACGAAGTATCCAGCGACCAAGACGTCCAGACAGATTCTTCAACGTCGACAACCAGCACAAAGCGTGGTGGTCAGTCACGACAGTGAAGTGGCGGCCGCGGAGGTAAGGTCGAAATTTCTGAATGGCCCAGACAACAGCGAGACACTCCTGCTCGGTGATGGTGTAGTTTTTCTCGGCTGCTGTGAGGGTACGACTTTCGTATGCGATCACGCGTTCGGCAGACCGCTCATGTCGTTGCAAAAGTACAGCGCCGAGTCCATGCCCGCTGGCGTCAGTATGAAGGAGAGTGGGTGCGGTGTCATCGAAATGACAAAGCACTGGTTCAGACGTGAGGGCACGTTTCAAGGTGTCAAAAGCGATTTGGCACTCGTCCGTCCATACGTATGACGTTCCCGAAGAAAGAAGTTGATGAAGCGGTGCAGCAATGGTTGGCGAAGTCTCGTATAAAGCGCCGGAAGTATGAGGCGAGGCCAAGAAAGCTGCGCAGCTCTTTGGAGCGCTGAGGCGTCGGGAAGCGAAGAACGGCGGTAATCTTGTCGGGATCAGGCCGAATGCCATCTTTGCTCACTAGCTGTCCCAGTACTTTTATACTTTTGCTTGCAAAGTGGCACTTTTTGGTATTCAGCTGGAGACCAGCAGCTGCGAGACACGTCAAAACTTCGTCTAGGCGCTGCAAGTGTTGTTCGAATGCTGACCTCCCTGCCTTTCACTAAACTTTTCTCTCTCTCTCTTTCTCTCGAATGCTGAAGAAAATATGACTATGTCGTCAAGATAACATAAGCATGTCTTCCACTTAAGGCCTCGCAGTACAGTGTCCATCATTCGTTCAAAGGTTCCTGGCGCATTGCAGAGGCCAAAAGGCATGACGTTAAATTCGTAAAGCCCGTCGGGTGTGGCAAAGGCAGTTTTTTCCTTGTCGTCCTCGTGCATAGGAATTTGCCAGTAACCCGAGCGCAGGTCAAGGCTGGAAAAATATTCCGCTCCTTGTAAGGAATCTAAGGCATCATCAATGCGGGGCAAGGGATATACGTCTTTTCTGGTAATTTTGTTCAATGCACGGTAGTCAACGCAGAATCGCACCGAGCCGTCTTTCTTGCGCACGAGAACGACAGGTGATGACCAAGGGCTTGCGGAGGGGCGGATGATGTTCTGCTTCAGCATATCAGCAACGTGCTTGTCGATGATCTCGCGTTCGCTAGAAGAGACACGGTATGGTCGGCGGCGGACGATAAAAGTTCCGTCGGTGTGTATACGATGAGCTGCCGCCGAAGTCTGCCCTAGAACAGGGGAATGTACGTCGAACGAAGATTTATGCTTCGACAACAATTCCAGTAGTTCGTCGGCTTGCGGTGGAGTGAGATCCGTGCTGATTGCATTGACGAGAGCCGTAGTAGTTGGAGCATCTGTAGGTGAGCGTGATTGCACCGCACTTGTATTCGTAGTCACTACAGAGACAGGTTGTGTGTCCACGCCGCAAACTACAGCAGTGCCTTTTGGAAGCAGGATCGGCTCATTGGTGACATTGAGTACATCGAGAAAGGCGGTGCCGTTGGTGAAGCGAACGAGACTCGAGGCTAGTGCAATCCCTCTGGATATACAACGCGCTGATGGAGTGACTAGGACGTCACCATGCTCAATGAAGTCTGAGACAACCGTAATAACGTGCTCGTGGCCAGGTGGCACCAAAAAAATCGTTGACGGTTCGTAGGCGGTGACGCGACGAATACTTCGGGCCGATGTCATCAGTCTCTCGCATATGTACGAGTCGTTGTCGACAAGAGATGGAAGCGGCAGCATCAGAAAGAAAGTCCCATCCTAAAATAAGCATATATGCGCAGGAAGGCAACACGGCGAACTGAATATGGTGCCGGATCCCATCAATGAGAACTCTAACGGTGCACTGTGCTGATGGCCGTATCTCAAAGTCGTTTGCGCTACGTAAGGGAGTGCCATTGTAAGGTGTGGTAACCTTACGTAGACGAGAACATAAATCCGCACGAATAATAGAAATAGCAGCCCCCCGTGTCCACCAATGCTTGAATAGGCACCCCTTCAGCATCCACTAATAACAAGTTTGCCGGGCCCTCTGGAGGTGTTGGTATTTGTCCGAGCGATGCAGCTTTCCCTCCAAAAACTGCACCAGCTAGTTTTCCGAGCCGTAGTCAGAGATAGGGGCGGTCGGTCGTAGAGGCGATGTTGAGCGTCGCAGAGGGGAAGGGGACCGGCGGCGTCCCGGATGGTAGGTGCGAGGTGCGTCGGGTGGACAAGACGGGGAGAGAGAACGTGCTGGAGGTCGGCGCGGATACTGGCTAGGAGAGGGCGTCGAATCCCTTTCGTAAGCGTCGTAGCAGCGGCGTTCGTCCTGCTGGCGTTTGCGGCAAAATCGTGAAATATGGCCCCGAAGGCCACAATAGTAACATATAGGGCGAGGCGAGCGCCAGGAGCCGTAAAACGCAGGAGGAGCTGGGACAGGCGAACGTGGTGCAAAGGCTGCTAAGGCGGGCTGAGCAGGAGCAGGATGCGCATGCTGAACCAAGGCAGGTGGCATGGCAGCGATTTGCGCATACGTCGCGGGCGGCGTTGGGGGGCGTCGGAGTGTCGGATGTGAGAGCGCAAGCCATGGATGACAGCTCCTCTTTGATGATGTCGCGCAGTCCTGCAGACGAGGACTGAGGCCGAGGGGCGGGCGCACATGACAGCCCTTGCGCTTGAAGCTCCTCGCGAATCAGAGTGCGAATCAGCGTACGCAAATCCACATCCGAGGAAGGCCGGACGTCACAGGCGTCTGGGTCCAGTCGGATGGCTTGTAGTGTATCAAGATGCTGGCACGTGGTGATGATGTCCTCGACGGTGGTGGGGTTTTTGACAGCCAGAGCATTGAACGCGACCTGACCTATCGCTTTAAGGATGTGTCGAACGCGATCAGCTTCTGTCATCGCCGAGTTCCACGCGGCGGCAGAGGGCAAGGACGTCTTCGATGTACGAAGTGTACATCTTCCCTGGGTGTTGGGCGCGCCCGTCCAGCTTTCGTTTCGACACTTCAGAGTGGATGTTTGGTGTCTCGAAAATTCGCCGGATCTGGTGAGCAAAGGTAGGCCAATCAGCAAAGCTGGTATCGTGGTTAAAATACCACGTTTTTGCGACGTCGGACAGATAGAAGGCGACGTGACGAAGTTTTTGAGGTTCGTACCATTGGTTATACACACTAGTCATGTCGTACTCCTTCAGCCATACTTCAACATCGTCGCCTGGAAGACCGGTGAAGATGGGTGGGTCGCGCTGGCGAGCGGTGACGGTCCACGCGGGGGCGAGTGGTTGGGCGGAGATGCTGGATGGTCCGGGCAGCGTTTCTTGGGCCATGACAGCGGATAGGCGCAGCAAGCGGCGACCCGAACGAAGCTCCAGGGGAACTCGACGTCGTAGAGGACTTGAGGATCGAAAGCAGCCTTCCACCACTCTGCAAGACAGCAGCACCGTTGTGGTCTCAACGACGTTTATTCGACAGAGTCGCCTAACCAACCCTTCGAACGAAGACGCTCACAGTGATGATGATTATATACAGGTGACGAAGATGGACAAATGCTGTGAATATTGTGCTTACAATATATATATATATATATATATATATATATATATATATATATATATATATATATATATATATATATATATATTGGAACAAAGTATGTGCTAATGTCAATCTTTTTGGTATGAAATGCAGTGGAAGCAGCTTTGCAGCAGGACTGAGCAATACAGATATACAAGGGTATCTCTGTATTAGTGTAATAAGTGTGTGCTTTCTCTCAATTCATTGGTGCTAGTTAGCGATTAGGGTGATAAGGTTTACATGGAAGTTTCAATGCGCTGCAACATTATTCCAAGTATGATGCTGCACTTAATAAATGTCTGTCCGGAGTATCGGAATCTCCTAAATAAATTGTGTTCCAATATCGGTATCCGTATTCCTGTATCTGCATTCCGGGATACTTTTTCGGTCTTTTTTTTAATGTATCTCCAAAATATCCCGTTACGTCAAACACAAGTGTATCTCGGTATCTGTATTTTAAACTTTCAGCGCATGTATTTCGATACCTATATTCCGGAATAATTTTCTGAGTATCTCTGCCCAGCCCTACTTCGAAAAGTACAGAATTTGAATATCAGTAGGATGAAAGTGATAACCGGTAAAATGCGTTATCTTTCAAAATTTACTATACTTAGAGCATACAAGTCCGTATAACAAGCTTTTAAAAATAAACAACATGTTTACTCATGGCAACTTTTTAACAATTAAAACTCATCAATTCATGTGAAGGTAATGTGCTTATTTAACATTGTAGTGAACTTCGCGAGACTGGGATTTTCTTTAAGTGTTTGCACGGCATATAAATCTTACACTGCAGTGAAACCACATTTACAGAATGTTACGTGCGGTCTAATGGATGTACGCCTATTCGTTCATTTCGAACTAATTGAAATTCGTGTCAAACGGTATTCGAATACTATAATATTCGTTCGAATATTCGAAGTGCTTGAATATTCGTTCATGCTTAGTATTTTCCTCTTCTCAACCTTGCCGCCTCATCCTGCAAATTCGACACCTTTGTTATTATGGTTTACTTTTCTACATTGATGGTCCCTACTTTACAAACGTCTCCTGTGTTGTAATGGAGTTTTATCGACGCTTACTGGTGAAGGCAATTTTTAAATAAACTTCCGCCGACGTTTTTCCCAGTTAAAATGGATGTACAGAGAAGCATTATTGCAAGTCCTATTACTGCAACAGACGCTAGACAAGCATAATACCCCAACTTGTATTAGATTCACTGACACCACAATTATTTATGGAGTGTTTTTATTTATCATTTTCAGTAAATGCAGTGAGCCCCGTGAGATTTTTTTCTTCTTTGCTTTGAGTGCAACGATGTACGAATCGTTACACCACGAAGGAGCAAACATTTCACTGATAAACGATGCCAAGCAACCCCGTTTCTCTGCTTATGGGATGGCTACAATAAAATGACCTACTATAAGGACCGGCGTACCCTTTTTCTGTACTCATAAAGTATTGAAGATATTTTTTGGTTGTTCCTAGGCTGATATCGATTGTAAATTGCAACAGTACTGTGTTGTATATGCGCCATTTGGGACTCGGACGGTGTGGTGGGGGGTGGGGGGGCGTATTTGACGATTACAAAGTTCATTGTCATTATTATTATTATTATTATTATTATTATTATTATTATTATTATTATGATTATTATTAGGGACCCAGTGATGTCAATCCATACACTCCACCAGATGCACTTTGAGAATACTACAACACGTTAATGTTCGGAGGGCAACAACTAAACAAAAAAAAAGAAAAAGCCCGACTACATAGAGGCTAGCAGCTTGGCGGTAGACAGCGCTTTCTCTATATTTCAAACTTTCTGGCAAGTTACTCTCCCCTGAACCAATAACCCCACCTTAGCTTCTTATCTCAGGCGTAATAAACTGTGACACAAGAAACAAATATGTCGTTGCGCACCTCAGTACATGTTCCATTAAAAGTTTTAACCCGACCCAGCTGCTACTTTCACACCTCGGAAGGATTCGCAACCTATGGATTATTTCTTAGGTGGCACTTTCTGATCCTGGAGTCATTTATTTGACTCCGATTCACGATGTTTA